>JAVCKZ010046114.1:0-18895 GCA_034780755.1 Lepetodrilus elevatus
TGTTAGCTTATCACCGGAATTCCTAGTTTTAAATGATACTCTTCGACATTCGATGACCCACTTGCAGCCGCTATGACCAGTACGGTATATATGGAAATTATTCTTCATTTACTGCAAGGCTGTTCTCTTGGTTTGCTGCAGCAGTGATGATACACTCTCCCTGCTGGATTAATAAGAGTCATTGCTCTTTGGGCATTTCTGGTTGCCTTCAGTATGGAGAAGGTTAATGTACATCCATGCAGGAATATTTCCCCCATATGCAACGATAATCATCAACACAGTAAAGAAATAACTCGAGACCGTTATTTTTTAATTTTACGATTTTATTTTTGTATTATGATTCTTAACACTGACCATGCATGAATATTAACGTGACTTCGAGGGCCCGTCTGTCCGTCCATAAATCCAGACGTCGACAGTCGGACGAACGTAGCGACGTCGCTCGACCAACTAAAACAGTAGCAATAACAGAAGCCTAGCGACAGTAACGAGACGGCTGGGACCAAGGTGTAGTTTTAACCCCCTCCCTGCTGGGGTGGATAGAGATGCCCTATGCCACAGCCGATTGGCTAAAACCAGTGGGGGAGAGGGTCGTACCACATATTTGTTAAGTGGTTGAGGAGTAAATATTGAAATGAATATTACAGTTTGGGTGTGGTAGAGACTTAAATCCATCTGTCCAGATTGAAAATGTAAAAAATAATGTGTAGATCCCAAAATAATGTGTAGATCCCAAAATAATAATGCGTAGATCACAATTCCTTATTAACATATGAATAAAAAAGATTATGTCAATAAAAATGTTTTTAAAATCCTAAAAAATAAAATATGGTCATAATAACTTTTCTATATATTATTTTATTTTTAGGAATTGTTAAAACATTTGTATATCGACATAATTTCCAATTCCGATGCTTTCAACCACAATAATACAAATATGTACACCTTGGTCCCACACAATCTTGTAAATGAGAGATATTTCACACAGCAAGTTCGCACATGGACTAATTAATAATATTAATAATATAATAAAATTAATTAATAGAAGCTGGAGAAGAAAAAAACATTTAAAAAAATATAAAAAAATAAAAATAATTAAGGCACCAGTGATACTGAAAGGTCAAAAATTATTTTTTCATCCTATACCGTGTTATTTTTGTACCGTACCTTATTTTTTTCATCCTGTACCTTGTGGCTTACTTTGTGAAATATGACTCTTGAATGAAGCTAGGTTTTCAGTAAACAACAAGGATAGCACGAGTCCCTGGTTATAGCTCATCTTCACAAACATTTTGTAAATAAATAAATTGCACTACAATATATGCACATATTAAACACTCTATGGACATGTTTGACCCCTTTCAGTTAACCTACATGTGGGAGAGGCCACTCATTTGCCAGGGGAGGATAGGGTAGGGTTAGGGAGAGGCCACAATGGTGTATGCAGGGGTGGTAAGGGGGATCACATCAGTATGGGAGATAGGGGGGTGAGGCCATATGTATAGGGGTGTTTTGGGTTGGGGAAAGGGTGGAAGAGGCCACTTGTGTAGGGGGGTGTTGTGTGAGGATCAGATATATCCAACTTTGTACAAGATTGTAAATGTACATATGTACACTGTAAGCTATTGCCTGCTCAAGCAAGTCAGCTCAGGTGGCATGGTTGAGTAAAATAAACATTGCATCTACGGTTTGAACTAGAACGTACAATAAATTAATACATAAATGTCTCTCAGAATATGAACAACCGAAGTGCACAAAAATCATGCAGCAGCTGATAACATGAAAGGGAGATTACTCCTACAATAAGTAATGAACACGCTCCCCGTCGTCAATCTATCGTAACTATGTAATTTATTCAATTAAATTGAAATTATAAATTGAAAATGTGATTTCCACGCAAAATATGTGTGCATCAAACTTTCAAATTATTGTATCTTTATGTTTTATTTTCTGAATAGATCTATTTGTAAATATAACTAACAAGTAACTAATGAGTAGTTTTATGATGTAGACAATACATAACATACAACAATGAAAAAGACTTAAATTATTTTTACTTGGACCAATCTTACTAGTAGTTTCAGGGCAACCGTAACATCTTAGTATTGAGATGGAAGCGACTAAGTGACCAATAAAATATGCACTGATTTGATTGGTTTGGTAATACTGAGTAGGCGGTTCTTGTGACACAAAGACAGATGGTGGTATCCATGGAGACATAGTCCATAAACAGATGAAAATCGCCACAAAATAAAATAGATTGTGCACTTTTCTCGCTACAAGGTCATACTACAAGGGTCACGCTCAAATCGATGGACCAGTTTTAAAAATGTACCAATATTGTGAAGAGTATGGATATTTTGACTAGGGGTGGAAATGTTTCGCGATAATTAATTTTCCTGAAGACAATAAACTTGAATTTGGCAACTGAACGGTAAAATACCGAGAGATGACACAGTGTCCTATCTTCCTGAGGACAGTGTAGAAACACAATTGCATTCTGGGAGGCAGTATTTGCATGGTGGGTTACAGGTGATATGATCACATTGGAGACAAGGGAGGCAACTCCAAATGGACTATATTGTCAAGAGCAATGACGCATCAACACAACCGAAGCAAATGTATGAGACTTAAGAAATGATAAAAACCATGGCACAAGTCTGAAAAAAAAAAAAAATCCTAAATCTATCTTCATCCAGAGTAATGTGAACTGAATTTCGTACGTTTTGTGTTTTGTGACATGTGACCAACTCCATCATTGGTCAATATGAGCCAATCGATTGGTGCCAAATATGCTGTATTTCTTCTAAATGTTGAGTGAGTGATCTATTCCGTTTCCATGTTGTGTAAAGAAATAAAAATTGCGATGTCTTACTATATTCCTACCATAATAAAAGCTTCGGAAACTTTAGTGAGTGAGTGAATATGGAGTTTAACGTCGCTGCGGGAATCTTTCACCCATTTGCGATCGGAAACTTTAACGAAATACATGAATAGGGATCATAATCATACCAAATAAAAGAAGTTGGTTACTTTTGAAACCACCATGGCAACCACCAAATTAGTGCAGTAACAAATATCTAACTTTGGTGGGCAAACAAAATTGTCTGTAAATTGAAACACCTAACAAATTTACATGCCGGTAGTTAACATTTTGTTTTAGTCCTAATTAAACTTGAATCACATATATACATGTGAATCATGTGAATGGAATAGTTGAATCTATGTTGATGACCCAAACAACATACATAACAGACATTTAATACCTACGAATAGATCTAATCAAAGTCGCAAAATGACATCAATGGTGGGTGAAGAAAAAGAACCAACATGATATGTGCAGACATTGTGCAAGATAATCCCATTCTAAACCAATGCTCTGAATAACGTGATAATGATACGAGAAATTCCGATGGGACACTAACGATACACTAATTGTCAGTAGGCAGTGATGAAGGAGCAGAACACAGAATAATCGCCAACATAAATTGGGGAAAAATGTGAAAAACGCACTTGGCAAACAAAATATGAAATATGACATTTGCTGATATGGATTTCAATATTCACATCCTATCTGTCAACAATAACCTTAAATCTGATTGTAAATTTATAACAAGTTCAAAGCAGGGCTACAGTGAATCTATGGCATATTTGGGGACACAACACGGTTTAACATAATCTAACTAAGCTGGATAATAAATACAAAAGTTCCGATCTTGAGTGACAGATTCCAAATATGGTAATCTGAATTGTGTTGCTATGGAGACCAGTACAATCACAGACATGACACAATAGAATAGGTTATTGCCGAAAGAATTTTGCTTTCTTTTCTAAAAAAAAAATTAGAATTCTCAAGCATAGACTGAATTGGAAATTCATTCAGTTTCATAAATAGTTTAATACAGTAAACATAGAATATCTTAAATACATACAACAGATAAATAATAACTCGTTTGCTTTTGGCACGGATAATATTTCTGTATTTAACTCTCTCCATGCTGAAGGCAACCAGAGATGCCATAAAGAGCAACAACAGTGCTTAATCCAGCAGGGAGAGGGTTAATTTCATATCAGACACGTGTCATCTGTCTGTGATTCCACCGTCTCCACACATTGTCATGTATGTGTCGCGCACAATGTCATGTATAATTTACACTGTCATGTACACAATATACACTGTCATGTCAAAACACACACTGTCATGTACAAACACCTTGTCCGTTGTCATGTAACAGGTAGAGCGTCATGCATACAATTTACACTGTCATGCACCCTGGCACGTCGTGTCATGTCGTGTCATGTCCGTGCATGACCATGTCACTCAATGCACTGCTGAACATACACCTCGGGTCTGACAAGACATGGATTAAAATATTTACAATCATAATTACAGTGTACCCACGTAAAAATACTGCAGTATAACAAACCATCTCTTGTATATATAAGGCACTTTTGCAGAGACATCACTCAACGCAATATAGCACTTGTGTCTAGCGAACAATGTGCAAACAACGACCTTCTCAGCTCCCTGGGCAGTATACAACAGTTCACGTCATCATTGCTCAATCACACACCCATAACTGTCTGTACCGTGTATATCCAGGACAGCTATTCACAAGATATGTGAATACATATAAAATATATTAATACTCTTCACATTTAGTCGCATTTACATTCAGATGCCGCCCATTGTTTGCAGTACTATCAGGCCAAATTTAAAGCAAATAACTTAATTTCAAATATAACAAAATTTGTATAAATTCCATACCAACAAATGTGACACCATAATGTCACACAGGTGTACTTTTATAACAGTAATAACTTACCCTTATTGTAACAACAACAGGATGTTAACAAATGGCAATTTGGCACATATAGATGGATACCACTGGGTATTGTGTCCATGGATCTCATTGGATAACAATCATAACATTGGATCTCATTGGATAATAACATATCTTTTACTTGTGTCTATGGATCTCATTGGATAACAATCATAACATAGTTTTGTGTCTATGGATCTCATTGGATAATAACTTAACTTTCATTCATCAGTCATTTAGTGTTGCAGAATTACACATTAACTGAGCAAACTGGTTTGATCACGGGGAGAAGGTAGGGGGTGATGGGTGGGGGTGGTGACACTTCAATTTCACAGCCATGCCAATATCTGAAAATTACAAAGTGTAATTTGTTGGATGTTAACTTTCCCTTATATTCGTGATATGTATTTGAAAGTTAATTAATCCTGATATCTGAATTACAAATTGAAACTACTCATATATGTAGCAATGTACCAGCTATAAAACATGTAGAATTGCAAGATATGTAATAACTTAAAAATATTAATTATTATTAACTTCCAATTGTCAACCAATGATCAGTTTTGTTTGCTCTAGTCAACACGAGATCAATCTGAAAAGGTTCGGTCTTTCCATCTTCATTCACAATCACATTCGTCAATCACAGCAGTTGTCTCCCCTCTCAATGTCACACCCAGTTTGCTCAGGTCATCTCCCTTTATCAAGCAGATCCAGAAAAGCCACACACATCTTTTTACAACCGTGGAAACTATATACACCTGAATAAATATACGATTTAGAATACTGGCTAACATTGGTGATTGTCGAAGGGTTGTGGGATGGATTGTTGATTCGCGACCCTGGAAAAAAATAACCAGGAGGCCATTCCACAAAACAGGAAGTCACAGATCCTCCCATCATGCATCAGGGCAGTTCTCGGGCAGGTAGTGAGAACACGTGTCTCTGAACTTGTGCTGGGATCAGTTTTGGCCTTGTTGATTGGCCGATGACTCAATGGCGTCCCTTGACTTGCGGAATGGCCATCCGTTCCAATCAGATGAGCACCAAAATAGATCGCGCACATATATGCGTACAACATACTCTCTCAAGCCCGACGTAATGCTTGAACAGACAACATTGGCACTTTCCTTCTCGAATCACTGCCTTCTTTCTTAAATAAATACCAGTAATCACAAAACCAGGATCCGAGAATCATTCTTTCCAAATCATCGCCGTCATAGGTATCTTGACGAATGAAATATGGGAGGAGCCACGATCATCCACCCACTCCTGAAACCAGCCAATCACAAGGAAGCAATAATAAATCGACCAATCATCACACTTGCCAGAGAAGCAGGTGATTAGTACTGTCGTCCCGGCCAGCGGACTCATTAGACGCGCTGTTGCGGAAATCCTCGTATCCGTCTCCGCCACTTATCACAAGCATACGTGTTGCCATGGTAGCCACAGTGGCCGCCATGGAAGATCGTCTGTGGAGGTCTGGCACCATGCTGCGCTCATCACCCTGAGTTTCTTTCGAGTCACTTTTCTGACTTCCTCCGATGGAGAGTTCTACACTGGTCAGGAAGCGGACGTGTCCCGTGTGGCCGTACACTAAACCTGAAAAATGGGAAACAAACCCAAAATGTATCGGAGTAAATCGACAACTTGTACCCAGTGGACTAGCTAGCATCCAATAACATGCTCTATTTCCAAGATGGCCGCCCGCCCAAGAATGACCACATATTTATTCCAGGATTTATGAACAGCCAAAACAAACCCAGAACGTATCAGATAGTGAATGAGTGATTTGGGAGTGTAACATCGCTGAAAAAAGCTTTCGTCAATTTGCGACGATTAAACTCTTATTAGATAGAGTAAATCTACAACTTGTACATAGTGGATGACTAGCCTACCATTTCATATCTATATGACCTCAAACAAGTGATTTTCCATATCTGAATGAGTGAGCGAGTGCCTATAATATTACACCACAATATAATTACTAATTTACGACATTTACAATCTGACATTGCTGCGTGACCGGGGGAACTGACCTGTGACCACGGGGGTGGCCAGGGAGCCGTCGGTGGTGGTGGAGGTAATCTTGGGGGTGGGGACTGACAGGATGACCCCGGCGCTGGTCCCCACCCACAGCAGGTCCTTGCAGATGAGCAGCGCCGTGATCCGTAGACACGCCGCCTTGTGCTGACGAATTATGTCGTCCGCCGCTGATAACGACATCAATGTTACAAATGTAAACAAGAGTACAATGGATGTTAACGAGTGAGTGAGTTATTGTTTTACGTCGCAGCAGGAATCTTTCACCCATAAGCTACGATTCAATAGTTGTTAGCATTAAATGTTCCAAATTCTAATACGTGCATGAATGACGTCAATCCAAATCATCCCCTCTACATTTAGAATAAACGACCATGGCCAGAACTACGCTGCAGTCAATGGATCCAATTCCTTACTCACAAATGGCCCCAGTATCCACATTCATGCTGAAGATAATGGACCCAATTCCCTACTTACACTGCAGCTAATGGACCCAATTCCCTACTTATACTGCAGCTAATGGACCCAATTCCCTACTCTCACTGCAGCTAATGGACCCAATTCCCTACTCGCACTGCAGCTAATGGACCCAATTCCCTACTCGCACTGCAGCTAATGGACCCGATTCCCTACTCACACTGCAGCTTGGAGGACACGGCCTGGGCGATGCTGACTTCCAGGAGATGCTCGTACGTGGTGGCGTGGTACAGGCTGACCTTGGACGACTGCTGCGACGCGATCCAGACGCCCTGCCCCGAGCACACCATACACTGCACCGTGCGATTCACGTCCTGGGTCACGGGGAAAGTCTTCTGAAACAAAATGTGTCTACAGTCTTCCTACTGACTCACCTCATTGACGTTAAGACCATGTCATTCATTCGTTCCATTTGTATTATTAACACTCCCCATGCTGAAGGCAACCAGAGATTCCCTCAAAGGCTGTACCTGTGCCTAATCCAGCTAGCAGGGTGAGGGTTAAACTGCTCGTTTACATTTGTCTACTATTCATGTGGACCATTCATTCACTTTGTTAACTTGATTTTACTCATATCCTGACCAGGAGGAAACCTGGAACACCTGTAGCGCTGTATTGCAGTAAACCTGCAATGACCGGCCGGTACTGACACACCAAGGACAATAACTGTACTTCTACAGTACAGAGAGCACACCCTATCGTCATCACATTGCAAAGGTAACTTCCACAAACATTGATGCAAGGTTAATTGAGCCAGATTTGAACTCGGCACTTTGGTTTCTATTTATTTTTTTAAATTTATATATTTTTTTAAATTAGTGTTTAAAGTCGCTTTCTAGAATCTTTCACTAATATCACGACTTGTTTCTAAGTCCGAAGATTTATCACTGTGCTACCACCCCCACCCTTTCCCCACTCATTCCACCCAAGCTACATTGATGAGAACACTCACCTCCACACTGAGCGTCAGAGGGTTTATCACATGGATGTTGTTCTGACATCCACACCACAGTTTCCCCGCCACTGCCAACATCTTCGTTATCGGCGATGTGGCGCTACCGACCGTACGCGTGTATGGACGCTCGGTATCCCACAATCCCTCTGTAAAACGAAATGTTTTCAATTACAATGCATATGCTTCAATTCAGAGTCAATTCATAGATGTTCAGGATCGCATATATGCAAAAAGAAACAAATATGGTTTATTTTGGTATCCAAATCAGTCGATTCCAGAAGATATTTGAAGTAGTATGGCAGTTTTCACACTCCATAGCATTTCACTACTTATAACGGGAGAAGAACTCCAGAACAAATTCAACTATTTTAATTGTCTTACGATGTAAATCGAAAAAAAATGGAAACCGAAACTAGAAGATATCTGATCATTTTTATCTCCATATCTTCAAACGGGCCTCAAAAGACAATCCCACCCTTTCCACCCCAGCCATTCCTGGACCTTGTAACACCGTTGACAAGTTAATGGTAGGCCTAGAAGGAAAGCGGTAGGCCTGGAAGGAAAGCTTACCTTGGTAGCCGACAGATAGCTCCCTCTTGTAGACAATCAGATCTCCATTAGCTAATGATACGAACACTTTATTATCAAGATATCTGAAACAAACAAAAAATTTAATGCAAAACTAAATAAATGCAAATAGCAATGACCTTCAATTAGCAAAAACAATTCAAAAATATTTTCTAATTTTTAATTTTTAATTTCTTGCTGCTTTCAAGATTCCTTCAACAACTTTTTTTAGAACCACTTCCAAGATTCTTTCACTTATATCGTGGCTTGTCAAGTTTAGGGCAGGCAGAAACCCGCAACATCCATAGCACTGAATGTTGCAGTAAACCTACGAGCATCGGCTAGTACTGACAGACAAAGGATGACACAGACAGTGCATACTATCATAATTGTGTCCAGTTACATTTGGAAGATGGAAATGATGGAACTGACCAACAAACAAAATAGTACCTATCAATATTAAACATTGAGAAATCTTATTATTAGTCAGTGGTTAGTTTTATAACATCGCAGTAGGACTTTTTCGCCGTCTCCTGCCATAGATGACGTGCATTTACATGGGAAATATATTACAATACTTACACAATGCCATACACAGGCGACCCGTGTTGTATTTTTAATTTGTTTCTCGTTGTTTTGATATTGTCTGTACACTGGAAAATATGTATGCTGAAAAATAAAAAGAACATGTCTAACAATCCGCTCGTTCCTTCATATAAACATGGAGACATTTATTTTTAAATAATTATTTTGCATATTATTTATTGATTTTTTTTTTTCTGATGATAATTTAAAATGACGATGATGAATGGTAATGACTAACAATGATGATGACAATGATGTAATGACAAACTGATGATGATGGTTGGTAATGACAATGACGATGACAACGATAATGACGTGCCACGTACCAGCCGTCCTCGGTGCCGAGCCACATGGTGCTGCGCTGAGCGTCCTGCATCCAGCTGCCTGTGGTGGTGATTGGGTCCGGAGAGTTCTGCGTCAAGGGGGAGACGTTTGACCGGGGCGGGGCAGCGTCATCGTCCGATAGCACATCTGAAACATGACACAGATGGTCATGTGACCTGATCTAGATACACTCACATACCAGGCATGGCAACAGACAATTGTGATATTTCAGCTGAAAACAAGCCTAGGCTGCATATCCCAACTGTTCTGTGTTCAGGTAAATCAACTCCGGAGTAAATAAATATAAATTTCCTTAGTCCATAGAAAATTGCCATGCCTCACATGTGTACAAGAAATGATAGACCTGCAATATTTAAATGTAAAGCCAATGTATATCACTAAATCACAATGTATCCCAATTTATTCCAATGAATATTTGTTATTGCAAGCCAAACTATGCTGTTGTATGTCAATAAATAGTCAAAGGTATGCCAATGTGTGCCAATGTATGCCAATGTGTGTCAATGTGTGCCAATGTGTGCAAATGTGTGCCAATGTATGCCAATATGTGCCAATGTATGCCAGCAAATGTGTGCTGCCAATGTGTGCCAATGTATGCCAATGTATGCCAATGTGTGCCAATGTGTGCCAATGTATGCCAATGTATGCCAATGTGTGCCAATGTATGCCAATGTGTGCCAATGGCTCTCTTTTCATGGAAATTCTCTGTTAAAGTACAACCTATGACCTCTCACTTCCAACCTATGACCCCTCTACAACCTATGACCTCTGAGCACGTACCGCCCACGTAGAGGTCGTCCTGGTGTGAGGTGAAGGACATGGGCTCATCGTCGCTGGACTCGGAGTCAGACTGGTATCCGTCCTCCGCGATGTTATCCATGTCCTCATCCACCTTCTCCACGTTGATCCGCGGTCCTTCCGCCGGCGACACCATCAGGTCGTGGTGCAGCCGCTGTCGACACTTCGTGCTGCTTCTCCTGGAGCCGAGGAAGGAAAGTCTCACATACAGGTAATACTGTCTCGCCATTGTAGAAAATTAGTGAAAGGTGTTCAAAATAATTTAATAATAATATTCATGATTGGTAATGTTGTTGTTGCTGCTGCTGCTGATGATGACAACGATGAAAATAATAATTTTAGAATAAAGTTCTAACCCTCATTGAGATTGAGATGTAAAAGAAATAGTGAAGAAATTACGCAAAATATTTCAATATAATTTTATAAAAATAAAAATTGTAATAATAGCAGTAATAGTAATAACAATTATTATTAATAAGCCAATAATACAAAATAAAATTAAAATAATAATAATAATAATTAATAATAATAATAATAATAATAATAATAACTGCATTATTGATGTTTCCATTCCCCAGATACTCAACATGCAAAAGACATGTTTTATATTCCAGCTCCAGTAGGTCTTTGGCAGTAAATCTTCACCCCCATTACACAGAAAGTAAATAGACTTGTATGAATGCTTGCAATATACAAACAATTCAGACCAGACTCAATTATCTCCCCTTACCTTCTGAACGCTCCAATGAAAGCGGGCACGGCACAGATACACAGGATACGAGCGTTGCAGCCTGGGACGGGCGTATTGAGAGTTACGATTGGCTCGGGCTGGAGACTCAGCAAGCACATGTGACCCACGTAGCCATCGCTGTTACACACCCACACGTCGCGGAATCCGTTAGCGTTGAGGCCGTCTATAGGCGCCGCACAGGAAAACTACGAGAGAGGGAGGGGAGGTAAATCTTGAGATTCAGAAGTAACCGATGACCTAAGCAATTGATGCAGCATACTTTTTCTAATAATAGAATTAGATGTTTAACCCTCTCCCTAAAAATCAATCTTTTGAAAGTTTGAAATGTTTGCAGATTGTTAAATACATGTAATACAAGGAATATAATTATATGACAATGACAGTTGATAGACACAAATTAAATTTGAATGACATGGACTGACATGGAGTGTGAGTGAATATGGAGTTTAACGTTGCTGCGGGAGACTGACATGGAATTTAATTTGTTTTTATTTATTTCGCAATGTTCCTGAAGACTCACTTGCATGCCTGCTCTGGTCTTAGTGATTTGAAGAGGTTGGAGAAATTCTGGAGCCCGCTTGTCAGACAGGAGAGCTGTAATTAAAAAGCCAATTTTAAAAAAGCTGTTTGTGATTTACTGTAAAAGATGAATTTCATGAAATATATTAAATTAACAACAAACATTGTTATATATTACTTATACAAAATAAATAAATATCCAGTGAATCTGGTAATCTGATTGGTCTATGTAGCCCCAAAACATTGCATTCATACTTTGATGAATGAAATTAAATTAATTTGGAATGTACACATTGCAACACATGAATGATCCTAATTGTGAATGTAAAGTATTGTTTTACATCTCAGCGGGAATCTTTCACCCGTACGTGATAATGATCCTAAACAATAGTAATTGATTCTAGAAATACTATCTACAGGAAATGACCCTAATTTAAGGTATTGTGGACTTACCCAGTTTGTTCTTGGCCTCGGTAAAGGCGATCTCCCAACTGGCTCTCTTCTCCGACGACGGGAACACGACAACAAACTGGTGGATCCCTTCTCTGTACGGACAGAAATGTCACAGTGACAAACATATAAAATAATATGATTTGTTTTTATTAAGACATTTATCACAGTGAAGCCAACTTATATCAGGGTTGGAACTTAACTTAGGATACCTTTAACATTACTAGAAATGGATCGCGCCGCCAGGCAAGTTGGAACTTCTAACCCAGTTCTATCATGGCGGCATACCACGCATGGACTATGTAGGACACTTACTGTGTAGTGACGAGCAGCTCCAGCTTATTGGACTCTGACATCAGACTACGTGCGTGACACTCACTGAGCTGCTTGCCCAAGGTCGAGGTCATGTCCCTCAAAATCTCGTCCAGCGACTGAAACAAACAACATCCAAGGTTTATACAGGATCCATTATTGTACAAGATTCATGATATTATAGAGGATTCATGATTTGTACAGGTTATCAACACTAGTAGGAGCATTTAAACATCACACTTTTATTTTATGGTCCTTTAACATTATATCCAAGTAATTAATAGTATATATTCTTCCTCGTTTCTCTCGTATCTCTCCTATAACTATCTCTCACCCCTCACTCCCCCATCATATCTCTCTTCTCCCCTCCCCTCTCTTTCTCTCATGCAGAACACACACTCCTACTCCCCACAGCATCAGCCCCGGCTACTCACCATGTGAGGACACACCAGCCTGTTAGCGAGGTCGGAGATCTGATGTACCAGACTGGTATCCTCCTCCACCTGGTCACGGTCAACGGTTGGCTTCCGGGTCAACGAACCCTGAGCTGTAACATGCCAACATCATAATATATATATAGGGATCAGAATATTGGAAATTGTATTTACTGCTGAAACAACCATGTTCCAGGGGTTGCAGCCGGAAATACAACATCGACCAAAGAGCCTAAAAATATATCCATCAACAGAAATTTCTCATCTCTATATATATGCCAAACATCAACTCTAACCATGGTCATTTTGGGGGCATGAGTTTGGTTTCAAGCTACTTTCAAGTGAATATCTATAGCCGATTCTGATTGGGACTTACTCTTGAATATCTCTATGTCATCTAGGCCTACACGCATCCATACTTTATGTTTAATATTTTCTGCAAAATCCTGGCCAGCAGGGGATTTCCTAGAAAAAGAAGAAAATACATTTTTTTAAAGTTTCAAATTATTTCACAACCAACTTGAATATCTATTAAAATTAAACTGGGGTTTTAAATTAAATTGGGGTTTAGAGCCGCTTTAAAAAATCATTCCTCTCCCTCACCTTGCCTCTCAACCCAACCCCCACAACCCAATCTCCCAAACTCTTCAACCCATATCAGCCCAGGGTATTGTTTCTCTAAGCTCTCTTAGCCGCTAAGGTACCATAGCACTCTCTTTGCCGATAGCTAACACATTGCTAAGAGAGTGCTATGGTACCTTGGCGGCTAAGAGAGCTTCGAGAAACGATACCCTGGACCGTCAGTAGACCTTTGTACAAATACATTAGCAGATTTCCGCAAAAAATGGCCATGCCTGGGGTGTACTCACAGAATAATGGAGACTTTCCTTGTGACAGGGCCGCTCTTTCTCTTTATAGAGCTGATGATCATGAGGTCAGAGAACAGCCACAGACAACTCATGTCCTTCTTCACCTGAAGCAGACGGGCAAATGAGCAAGTGATTATGGAGCTTGTCGCTTCGGGAATCGTTCATCCATTTGCGACAGCAGCTGAGCAACGCTTCTCAAAGGCTCATCTACATATTGAGTTTTCATACAAAATACGCAAACTTATATGAAGGACTGAGATAAGTCTCTGAGGTATGTTTGGCATTTGCCTTTCATGATGCACGTCACAATTTGGGGGGGGACAAGAAAGCTAAATGCACATTACAGGAAACTCACCATTATCTGCACCATGTCGTGTCGGATATAAGCTCGATCTGGGACTGCAAGCTGCAGAAGGAAGAACAGAACATTGACACTCTACACATAGATGATTACCAATAGACGTTTATGCCTACAATGGTTTTATTATTAATTTTTCATTTATTTTGTTTTGGTGTTTAAAACCACTTTCAAGGTTATTTCTCTTATGTCACAGCTTGTCAGCTTATAGAGCAGGAAGAAACCCGCAACATGCGTAGCACTGAATGGTGCAGTAAACCTGCAAACACTGGCTGCAAGACATAACAGACATTATTGTTTTTAATTTTTTTTAATTGGGGTTTTAGAGTCTCTTTCTAGAATATTTCACTAATATTCCAACTTGTCAGTTTAAGGCAGGAGGAAACCTGCAACATCTGTTGCAGAAAGCCTGTGAGCACCGGCTGGTACTGCCACTCTACAGATAGAATTACCTATCAATATCGCGTCAGAAGTGTAACTTTCGCCAACATTGATGCCGGGCCCTCAAGGCGGGATTTGAACTTGGGACCTTTGGCTCCGAAGTCCAACCGTTCTACCACTGCGCCACCACCCGCCCCACTAATAGAAATGAATAGTAAGGAGACACGTCAGTCAGGAGAACACTACCAGACACTCACGTCAGTCAGGAGAAGCAGTTCCAGTTTCTTGAGAGATTCCTGCAGGTCCTCCTCATGCTGGGTGTCGTTAAGGTTTCCGATCCTCATGGCGAAGTCGTGCATCACCTTGTCAGCCTGCTGCAACAGTGGGTAGTCCGGGTGATCCCGCGGCGTGTTCTCTAGCAACCGCTGAAACCATGGCGACACAGTGAGTAAACAATCTGGAGCAACCACAGGCAAATTTCATAAATATTGGATTCGTAATAATAGAATTCTTATTACAAAACCAATATTAGTGACAAGCACCTATGGAGAAACCATGCAGGACTCACCCAGACACAACAGAAGCCTGGCTTGAATAGAAGTTGGGCCCCGAGATTATGAAACATTTTTTAGAACAATTTCATGCTCACCTCAAAGTTTTGTTTAAAATCCCCATACAAAATTTGATCTTGAGTATAAAATTGAACTCAAAAAGATTTGTAATCTCGGGACCGTGTCTAACAGTGTTGCAAAATAATAGAAGTTGGGCTTCTTTTCAAGAATTTACAGTCTTATTTTTCTAAAAAATAAATCCAGTTTAGAATGTTTTCAATTCTGCCAATGGTAGCCTATAAGAATGAAGGGAGTCCTACCTGTATAAGAAGTTCATATCGTGGAATTCTCTGGATGGGGCGGACTATCAGATCCTTCATGGACAGCTTGCTGCCACTGTCTCGTTGACATTGCTGAAACATGAAACATGAAACATAAATGTAAAAACCAATGTTTTTACAGCTTAGTTTATTTCATAACTTTAAACTTTGAATTTAACAATATCAATAAAACCTTAAGTAGCAGTCATATAAATTAAATTAAATTAAATGAAAAAGAAAATAGATCAAAGTTTAACGCAGTTTATCATGAACAATATAAATAGTTCTATGAAGAATAAAAGTAGTAGCATAGTAAAAAATAATAATCTTGAATTGCCCTCAAATTTCAACAACCATAACTGTTACAACAGGTTACATGGCAGGAATTTCACTTCAAATCCTAATTTGCCGGTAAATTCCAGTCTTCCATCATTCCCAAATACTTTACTTCACCCCAAAAATAGACTGCCAATCTACCCCTCACCCAAGAAAATCAAAATCCATATCTTCATAGTCCATATGCCCCCAAACCAAATGAAAAATCAAAAGACTAAACTGGGTAACACCCTGCCCTGTGAAAAACATCCCAATTGCATACCTCTACAAACTTCTGCACGGACGACTTGTTGGACAGGGCGTTCTCTATGACCTTGCCGGACGTCCGATAGTTCTCCACAAATGACAGGTAACTCTCGAGGACGGTCTGCTTGGAAAACTGAAATGCAAAACTACGACTGTTAGCCAGGAAAGTGAAACATGAGTAACGGTCCCGTTTCCGTAGATACATACTACAAACAAATCATAAAACAGTCATAGCTTTTCTTCATTCCCGGGTCGTTGACTTGTGATCTGAGGAGGAAGAATTCACCGTCTTGGAACGTATTCCTCTAAGGACTTATTTAACCAATTATGGATAAAAATCACACCTGTTTGATAGTTTAAAAAACATGCAACGCCTGTCAGTCACAATTGTGCCGACACAAACTCCCCCTGGAGTACAGCGGAGTGCTGGGATGGTGCGATACTGACTTTGGGTCGCGATGACATTTTCTAGAGCCGACAATTCCATCTCTGCTAGGTGCTAAATTTAGATAAAGCTTACATTTTAGAAATGAATATAATACAGCTTTACATAGTGTTGCCGTGACGACTACGTAGACTTAGTGTGTCAGTGATGGATGTGTTACATTCTCAGGAAGTCGAAACGACACGAGGTCAGTGAGTATGCCAGCGATCTGTTTTTGATGGGAGGAAAACCTAGAACTATGCTCTTTTTTAAATGAGGGTTTAGAGATGTTTTCTACACTAATGTTCTAATAAAAAAAACTATGAGGATCGTGAGTTTATCAGTGATACTGTGATCTGGTTCTGTTCTTTCCTAAATTAAGGTTTAGAGATGTTTTAAACACTAATTTTCTCAAATAAAAACTATGAGGATAATGAGCATATCAGCGATACTGTGGTCTGTTTACAGTAGGATAAAAACCTGCAAAAATTATGTGTTCTATATATTCTAAAAATGCATCCAACTTTTTTTTTACAGTTTTCAAAACATGAAAAGATATTAGATCCCTGATGCAACTCAAAATGTTTTTGTTTTTTTAATCCGAATTATTTAGTATTTTTCTGGAATTGCGATATTTCTGAAACTTGCTCTTTAATTATTTGTTTAAATAAATTGCAGATGTCAACCCTGTAGCTAACAGATCCTGAACAGATGCAACTAATTCTTTTTTAGTAATTTATTTTATTATTAATTCATTTTATTTTTATTTTAAATTTTTTATTTTTTTTGCAAGTGTGTGATTTGTCATGAACAGATGCAACTAAAAATGTTATTTTGTAAGAAATATTGGGAATATTTATTTTTATAATTGAAATTTTGATTATTTTTTTGGCGTGTGTCCGATTTGTCCCTAGCCTACTGAGCACAGTGACCAATGACAGCACTCACGATGAAGGTGATGATGTTGCCCACTGTGCTGGTGACGGTGTCCCAGTCGGTCCACACGCTGTCTAGGAAGTCCAGGTAGATGGAGTGGTGTGTGAGGATCTCGGGGATCATGTAGAAGATGTTGTCCACGATCGTGTCGTCAAGGCTACTCTGGGTTTTCAGCGGCACCATGTATTTCTGCAGAAGAAAACAATAAATAAACTAATTATTAATTAATGCTTTAGGTTGCAGTGAGAATATTTCAGCCATGTTACCTTACTATACAATTACATGGTTAGAAGTTCCCACTCGCCCAGCGGCCCGATCCATTTCTCGTAATGTTAAAGGTATCCTACGGGCTAGTAGAAATTTCACGTTTTGTTATTTATATCATTATTCGGGCGAGTACGTTTTAAAGTTAAGTTCCAACCCTGCAATTACTAATCAGACATGCAAAAAAATATGCTATAAAGAAAAGAAAAAGAAAGGGAAAAGGGTATAAAAAGGAAAGGTAAACAGAAAAGATGAAAAGAAAAAAGAAAGATAGTAGGTAAAGAAAAGAAAAGAGAAAGGAGTAACGAGAAAAGAGTAGAAAAGATAGAAGGGAACAATAGTAGACATGGTAGAAGAGAAGAGAAAGGAAACAAAGGAACATTAGGGGATAGAAAATAAGATAAATTAAAAGCACAGAAAAAAAATATATCAAATAAAAACAAAAACACACGGAACCTGTGAATCCTTCTACGAGTCCAGTTTGAAAAGTACACACATATACATAGCTCATCACCATGAATCTTAGAGTTAATTTCAAGACACCAGGCACCGATCAAGTGACCAATCAATAGAACAATCCTAGCACTACGAGAGTCGTAACTGGCAGACCAAACATAAAGTTACGACTCCCATAGAATTACGACTCTCATAGAATTATGGCTATCTACCGTAATGGTTGCTACCGTATGGAACAAGCCCCCTGTTACGTAATGGACAGGAATTCCGTCAAATTGACCGAAACTACAAGCTGGGGATACTGGTAAAGTTCGGCAGCAGTCAAGGAAGTGATCAGCTATATCCCCGTGCTTGTACTAGCTCAACCGCTGTAAATAGAAGGTCTCGGCCCCAATGAAGTGTGAGCTATATATACAGATTGTATCACAGCTCACTTCCTATTTTACTGAAGCAGGACAGGTAAGATGGACAATAAACTAGGCGGGAACAGCGGCTATTTCAGATTAACATTGATGGTCGGCAAAAATTGTGAATTTTGTCAAAATGTATGATTTATAGGTGTATAAACTGTATATTGACTATGGCAATACCAGAGAATAATAGCAAAAATAATAATAATAATATAGGTTATAAACCACCAATTAAAATCCCATAGACGACAGTGTTAACGTATTTATGCATAACTACTGATTCAGTGA
>JAVCKZ010046225.1:0-18890 GCA_034780755.1 Lepetodrilus elevatus
GGATATCTTAATTATAAAAAAAACTCTGAATGAAAGTAGGCAATACTTTTCTGGAAATCGCTTCTGGACAAGAAATGTTACCTTTTGCGAGAATGACCCATATACCACCCGCCCATATATAATAACATGGTTACCTCTTTCCTCCATTGTATGGCGGTACACCCAGGTGGATGGGGTGGTGAGGGATGGGCACCTTGATGGGGTTCACATGGTGATGATCACCCACCGCGTGAGACAGCGATGACGCCACGGCCTCGACCGCCTGCGAGATGAGCTTCTCCATGTGCAACATCTGAACATGTGCAACATGGACCCTTGACTCTGTAAAAGATAACACAAGTTGTGCAACATACTAATAATAAATTACATAATGAATGCATTTATATTGTGCAGCAATCACATCATGTATACTCTGTGTGCAACATGGACCCTTGACTCTGTACAAATTAAGACAGTGTGTGCAACATGGACCCTTGACTCTTTACAAATTAACACAGTGTGTGCATACATGGACCCTTAACTCTGTACAAATTAACACAGTGTGTGTGCAACATGGACCCTTAACTCTGTACAACTTAACACAGTGTGTGCAACATGGACCCTTGACTCTGTACAAATTAACAGTGTTTGCAACATGGACCCTTGACTGTACAAATTAACAGTGCATGCAACATGGACCCTTAACTCTGTACAAATTGGTGTGTGCAATATGGACCCTTAACTCTGTACAAATTAACACAGTGTGTATGTGCAACATGGACCCTTGACTCTGTACAAATTAAGACAGTGTGTGCAACATGGATCCTTAACTCTGTACAAATTAAGACAGTGTGTGCAACATGGACCCTTGACTGTACAAATTAACACTGTGTGCAACATATACCTTAACTGTACAAATTAACGCAGTGTGTGCAGCATGGACCCTTGACCCAGGGCTCTACATACATTTTTGAGGCATGTAACTATTATTTTATGCTGTGTTGCGAGGATGCGCACAAAATTGTCTGAATAGTACAGAGATCTATCATCTAGACCAACATAATTTCTTACACACACTGGTACTGGGACAAATTAAATTGCATTGCATGCAACCTACTTTTTAACACATACTATAGCTAGCACCTTTGGTACTTGTCCTGACTATCCCTGTGAGCAAATATAACTCATTCTTAGTCTAGAACCCTGTAGTCGACAACATTGGACCCTTAATTATATCTATCATTAGTCATTACCAAGAAAAATAAGAAGATTGTGTTATCAATGATGTATTGAATTGCAACAAAGTTAAATTTATTGACAAAATAATTTAATTTTAATTTTAATACAAGAAATTATTAGTTGAAATATATATATTTTATTAGTTTTATTAATTAAAAGGTTTATTAAAAATTGACAACTTTTCACCCCCTTTTATACATTTTGAGAACGTATGGTGGAACTCATTAGAATTTAAATTTATCCGTGAATTACAATTTTAATTTATTTCAAAATTTAAAATGTGTTTTATCCATTGAACTAGTTCATTTGTATATTCTGTTATTCTCCCCATCTAAATTTGAAGACAAAAACATGATCTAGCATGCTTAACAAGACAATCCAATAAGAGCTATCTATGATTTCTTAGCTAGATCTATCATGAAACATTGAAATCTAGGTTTATTCATTCTCGATCTCAGACCTATTACATAATACGAAGGGACGTAACTGCGTTTGATAGGTGCTTGGTTTGAGATTTCTGTGTTTGCATCATATCTTGTCGGCTAATAATAATAAACTGATGAACAGAAATGGTACACATCAGTTTATTACGCTATTGAGCACAAATGAGCGTTCAAGTAACACGATATTACAATAGTTTTAAGTCATGGGGTTAAAAAAAGCGTTTGTCTGCAAAATGCTAAATGACCGCTTCGTGCATGTTTCGATATGAACGTGCAGAATATAAAGCGCAGTAAATAACAATACGACATCACAGGGGGAATATTTGCTATTTGTTTGAAAATACTCACATGAAAGGCGTGACGTATTTTCTCTGTTGATATTTTTCCAGAGATAGATTTCTACTGTAAATTTCGCCAATCTCAAACCCGGAAGTGGACATTCAGGTCAAGTTATATAAATGTGGAACTGGCAAAGATGCGCACATTAATTCAAGCCGAACGAATATGTCGGTGAAATAAGCTATCTATTTAATTTACAAGTAGGAGTTATACAACAGCACTGCTACTTTGCTTAACACAGACTACAGCATGAACACTACCAATATACAGCAGTTCTGCACCATTAACGAACTAGTAATTAGTATCCTCTTAAAAAGCATGTACTTTGTAGGACCAGAACCCCGGAGCTGTTTAATAATTAGTATAGCCTACACTAACCAATTAGCCTATCTGATAATCGCGAGACAGTTACTAATATTTATCACGCAAGCTTTTGCCACTGGATAATATTCAGAACTAAAACATTTTACAATTAAACAATCATGATGCAATAATACATGGACAATATAGTAGCCGCTATTTTATAATAAAACTAGAACATCGATAGCCTGATTTTATACGTAAATTAATAATATGGAAACATTTTTTACAAAATTAGTTTGGTTAGGTAGTATTATAATATATATCTAACTAAGAAATTGTGGTGTGTGTGTGTGTGTGTGCGCGCGTGTGTTTTTTTCTTTTACCGCATGTACCGTTTAAAGTATTTGTTCGGGATAATCTACCAAATATGGGTATCGAAAAATGTTCATGGGAACTATAGTAGACTTATTCAGTTTTAGTATACTGTTTAAATCTCATATATAATATATCAGCATTGTTTTATTATATAAAATACTATGGCCTCTCTATAATTTCTATCACGATTTGTTGGCATACTTCATGGTAAAACGTATTTTACATGAAGCTAGATGTGAATGTCATTACTCTGTACTATCTGTACACACGTATTGGGCAAACTACATTTTCCGAATGTCCCACTGGTTTTCAATAATTTCATTTATTGGATTATATTTATACTATTCCTGATTGTTTTAACTATTTCAGTTTGTATTTAAACGTTCCATATTTGTATTGTCCATGTGTTTATTCCGTTTGTGCCAATGTTTATATCATGCTGTTCCTATTTGCATTGTACTGTTTAGTATTGTAATACTTGTATTTAACAGTTCCCTAGTTACTTTATTTCTGTGTTAATCATGTCTGTATTATGGACCTACAATTCTTGTCTATGTACAATTCCTGATTGTTATCAGCACTGTTCCTATGTTGTTAGGTTTCATAGAATAACTACACATGCAGTTATCTTCTGTTATAGTATTTCCATATGATTAATATAAAATTAATAAATGTTATGTCTACATGAAATACATTAAAGGAGAGTATTTGACTGATTATCATAATGGTATGTATGTCATGCAATCATATACCGCTTATTCTCCATTTCCGAATATTGCAAACCTAATGTCAACGTGACCTAACTGTTATGCATGGTTCAATGTCTTCGCTAGGTCATTATGACACTGACGTCACAGGCTTGAAAATGTGCCTTATATATATGAAACTTGAATTAATACACATATTATTCATTCATGTTAAGTAAAATTAGACACATACACACATATGATCGTGTAAAATACGCCCAAACATTACATTATAAACCACGTATTGAGAAGAACAGGTATATAAATATATGCAAGATCATGCAATAATCAACATGAGGCTATGCATGTGCACAACGAATGCAATATTGAAATATTTTCAATAACAAAACTAGAATATCAGGTTAATAAATGAATGTATAAATATGTGTTTATATAATGAGTAGAAATTCTTCGAATTATGTAATGTATTCATTAAAAATGTAAACCAACGACGATTAAAATTAAAAACATACAATGATTTAATGTGACACATACCTCTAAAGACTTCAGCAACCGGAATCGAATGCATTATATGTCATGTCGATCTACATTATACGTCACAGGAGTATCAGAAGTTACGGCCCTTAAATAGATTATATAATGCTATAATAGTGCATAAAGTTTACCTGTACTACTAAATGTGGCACATATGCTTTATAATCTATGTCTACGATTAGTGTATAACCGAACCCATCTACAAAGAGACCGTGTGAAATGTGCCCGAAGTCATCCAATGCTTTAAGCTAGATCTATACAGTAGCTGTTGCTATCTAGAGTGCGATGTCTAGTCCGTCTTGATCCATCGGTATATATAGTAGCCTACCATGCACTGCATGCAGGCTGTGTTCGCAGAGTCGCAGGTTTACTGCCTCTTGGTGCGTTACTGGTGTCGTAAGTTTCCTTGTCATAAAAGTAGCAGCTGCAGCGGTATGTAGAACACATGGTGTAGCTTTTCTATGAACACATCAAAGAATGCTACCCTGCGTTCCAGTTATAAGTGTTCCATTAACATATTATATTTAATATATCTGTTTACAGAAGGTAACTAGACAATATTTGCTTGACTGTGTTATTGGATAAACAACTTATACTAGTATATATACTGTAGTGGAGATGAGCTATAGAAACACAATATGACACTGTAAGTAGCTGAAAGTCTAAATATATTATAGGAAAGAGACACACATATCACACATATCAGAGAGAGAGAGAGAGAGAGAGAGAGAGAGAGAGAGAGAGAGAGAGAGAGAGAGAGAGAGACAGACAGAGAGACAGAGACAGAGAGAGAGAGGAGAGAGAGGAGAGAGAGGAGAGAGAAAGAAGAGAAAGAAAAGAGAGCGAGAGAAGGGAGAGAGGAGAGAGAGAGAGGAGAGAGGAGAGAGAGAAGAGAGCGAGAGAGAGCGAGAGAAGAGAGAGAAGAGAGCGAGAGAGAGCGAGAGAAGAGAGAGAAGAGAGAGAGAGAGGAGAGAGAGAAGGGGGAGAGATATTCTATCATTCTCATTGCAGGTTGCCAAGATGAATATGATATTATTAAATATACAGTCCAGTATGTAGGGCTGTAGTGTACTGACCGTCTGGTCGCTGCTGTATGCCTCGCAGTCTCGGCTGTACGCCACCCGGAACTGCACCACCCATGCCGCCTCATCCGGGTCTCCTTGTGTCTGTATCCCAGTTACAAGCATTGTTTTGGACATCGTAATCTGCAATATTCAGAGAATAATAGTCTCAACGATTTAACACAAACATGTGATATCCAAGTCTTTATATTTGTTCTCTTATTCTTTTTTTTTTAAATCGTTTTCTTCCTTTTTCCTTTTCACTTTTGCAATGTTCCCTCTTTCTATTCACATATTTATCTTTATATTCTTTCTTCATTTTTATTATATTCATTTTAGTTTTATTTATTTTTTAAAGAGGGTGTTTTCTCAGTTGTGATTCTGGGATGATGCATACAAAAGTAATGAGTAGCTTCTAAATATTGGTTTCTTCTCTACGACATATCATATAGACTTAACTCTGATCGTACCATAATATTATAATTGAATTGAATTTGACAATAGTGTATTTATGACATTCAAACCTGGACAAAGGGGTCGTTGTCGAGGCTGTGGACATTCCATGACGTTTGACTGTTGAGTCTGGCGTTACCAGCCAGACCATCTGATGAAGAGAACTCGAAGTCCACTTGATGATCTAGTGCACCGACCGCCAAACCCAGCGGAGAGTGGCAGGTTTCCTGAAAATATAGCTCAGTTACAGATTCCAAGTGTTTGGTTGTCCCCGTGTAGCAGGGTGAGATACCTAATAAGAGGTTCCAACTAGTCTCGACCAACCAGGGGTGTGTTCAATGACACATGCGCTTACAAACGGTTTACTAAACTAGCCACTGTCTCAAGAGTAACATGAATCGTACATGTGACAGGGAATCAGTTTAGCTAAGCCCTGTGCTGACTAAACGCACCCAAGATTGCCCGTTTGGCTTAGTCGGTAGAGCGTTGGCCTCGCAATCCAGCAACTCGTGTTCGAATCCCAGGATCGGCAGTGGTCCTGTTTCACCTGTGTATCTACACTTTACCATACAACACAACACGTAGAGGCTGGTAATATAGATACTACTAGTATATCAAATATCGAGATTTTCCCCGCCAGTAACTCCTAACTTAATTAGAACGTATTTGTGACATATTATCAAGATGCTATGGTTTCCCTTCTACAATAGTCAATACTAGGTCATGGTTACATTCACATTGTAACTATCACATATGGATTGTGAAACTTGCGCTTATGAAAATAAAACTGGATGAAATGTTTAATAACCAACAGGGATGTTTGGCAACAACAATGAATATATCGATATTCATAGCTTGAAGAGTATTAGGTTAGAATGTATCTCTTTAATATGTATAGGTTATACTGTACCTTTAAGCAAGTTGGGTATATGTATTATTGTGTTACAATTTCTCCTATATCATATTAAGTGTCAGCTGACCTCAATCTGGTTTTGAGCAATCACGTGGTATTATATACAGTTCTGTATTCTCATACACATACCAGAATATCATGTTGATACATTTACCATACATACTGTTGTTGGACCATAGGTTGAACAAATAACTGACCAATTATTCAAAAGGACTCATTTACTTTTAATTACAGAAATTTAAAATATATTGCTTCAACGTTTTGTGATACGTGTGTTATGGCCTTAGCGTGTTTAAAAGCGACACACACTATTGTCTGCATAAGTTGTGTTGAATCCAATCTTCTATTAGCGTAACGAGAGTTTAATTTCACATGCTGTGACATAACATCATCTAAATCTATTCCTAGTCGATTATACTGAATGCCAGATCATCCCGTAACAGGGGGTGACAACCAAATAGTTGACAAATCAATTAGCGTGTGACACATTTGGTTATTCATTTGATAATTGGCAGTTCCTGGTTACTTCGAGGAAGAGCTCTGGTACCGAGCCAGTCGACTAGGACTAGATGTGGACAGTAAATATGTCGCTGTCATTCACAATTAGAGCTTATAGTATGTCCAGACGAAGAGATCATCTTCCAACTAGGTCAGTTGGTTTTTGGCAATGGCTTGACACTACTGAACTAATACAAAAGCCTTTCTTACGCATTCTAGTGAGACTGTTCTATCATTAGGGCAATAGCTAGTATTCTCCAAAACAACTTCAATTAATTCAAGCAAGACACAAAACAAATTAGGTTCATGAAGGAATTTCCAGATTTTGAATATTTTCAATATATTCCTCGAGATGTAGTTTTCGCGGTCGCTGACGTGTGGACGATCATGAGAACGGACTACATTACCGTGACCTGGTTGACTTAGATTACATGATGCCGGCTGGTGTACGTATGATATAATGCACACATTGTCTGTGCAGAGACTTGGTGAGTACATACGGTGAGCAGGTGCCTCTCCACTGCGCATTCCAGCGTACAGTGCAACAATATACCGAGTATCGAGAGTATCGATACACGAAGTATGCCTATAGAGTGTATCGATAGTAGTAGAACTACGGAGTAGAGGGAGAATCGACATACCAAGCAAAGAATCGGTTAATATACCGAATGGAAAGTGCATCGACATACCGAACAGAGTACAGTGTATATCAATATACCGAGTCGTGCAATATATCGACGGTAGAGTGAATATCGACATATCGGTTAGAGATAATATCAATACTGAGTGGAGAGTATTGATAAATAGTGTAAAATATCGATATGCCGAGAATAGAGAATATAGAAACACCATGTAGACAGTGTATCGATATGCAGACTAGTGTATCGATATGCAGACTAGCGTTATCGATATATGCAATTGTCACCATAGAGACTCAGAGTCTGACTCAGTTTGACTCAGTTATTCGACCCATTGACACTGTAGGACTTCAGAAGCGTGACATTACGCAACACTGGAACTGCAGCTATTACATAACTCTATGGAAGTCACTGTATTCCACATAAACTGTGCACAGTGCAGCATTCAGCACCAACCTGCACGGTCCTCCTACGCGTCATGAAACTGTTACAGCTGAAGGTTTAATTTCAACGCTCTATTGATTAAATAATTCGTTTTCCTGCGGGGACATATTTCCCGCTGATCGGCTACTTCCGGTGTGACTTGTTCTGTCGTCAAGCTAATCAGATGGATAATTAATGGATACATAAATCATGTGCTCCAACTTCCCCCACACAGCTACGTCTCTTAAAGAAGTAAGCTATGTATGGGTTTTTCTTGACATCATAAGACTACCCGCATCCAGTACAAACAGTTTGGCAACCTGTATTATTGGCACCACAGAGGTGTCAAATGATATGAAGGTGGCCAATGATATCAACTTTTTGTTCTATTAGGCATCTGTCGATAGTTACACTAGTAATGAACACCGTATAGAGAGGGATACACCTGACTTTCTCTGGTTCACGAGATTACACATGTATAGGCCTATATGTAATCCAAATACTGATTCGGTGGTTGGATCAAGTTAGCACCTGGCCGCGACTGTAGACCGCTAATTGGAAATGCAATGTAATTATAACTTGGTTATTAATCCACACAATTATGTTTTCTCGGATGTTAACCCTGTACTATAACACCAGGTCATCTGAGACCAGGAACTGCGGTCACGTCTCTCTGTTACATCTACAACGTCTCACACTTTCCACAGCTTCCGGTAGCGACCTGCTACAACACAGCTACAACACAGCGACTACATCTTGGACGTCGATGACAAAGAGAATCTGGGAAGTGATGTTTAATTACTTCTCTTACTGCAAGGCTGGGTTATTAATATCCCTCTTAATCAGACTATCGGATCATTTGTGCTTTATAATTAATAATAGCTCCCTTGCAGGTTGGGATTGCTGCATTGTATTTGTACAACTATGTAGATAATTTCTAAATGTTCCTCGGAGCATCATGTGGTTGTAAACATTCCTTATTCCAGGACCGTTCTTATAAGACTTTGAGACTTACAATTACTTGTAATTGTACTTTCTGTTAACCACTTTAGCTGCTATTCGTATACTTGTATACATTCATCTTCACTCTCATACTTTTAATGAAACTATACTGTTACTGTATATGCATCTTGAAATCTTAAAGTGCTATATGAAAGAATAGTCGTTTGGTGTGATTTCATACGGGAAAATATACATTATTTGCAATCAGTTGCAATGAACATGAGGCACGTTTAGTAATATAATACTGTAATGACTATCCTTATAATGAATGGAGTTTGTCTGTCTGCAGGTCTGTCAGACAATCTACAAGAGTAAGGTCTGTGTAGCAATGAGCCTTATTCAAAGACTCCGGAGACTAGTCCTTTTAGATACTAGTAGCAGACAACATATGAATATACGAATGGAATTTAATCTGAATATGTTATAAACGTTTTATCATAATGTGTTAAATTTAACACGGCATTGTACTAGTTTTGAAGATAAACTCAAAAGATAACATGTCCAAAAGTATGCTAGAAATGGATCACTCATGAGTTGTACATATGTCATAAGTTTTACGTCTGTTGTCGCAAGGCTAAGCTATTAACGTGTACTAGTATACACCAACAACACGCTAAAGTACTAAAACGTTGTAGCAAGAAATATGTAAAAGATACCCTTTGGTGCCAAACATTTTCCACACTTTTCAAACCAATCTCAAAAAGCATCCTTCGATATCAGTCTGTTCCTGATAATTCCATCTGTTAACAGAAGACTACTACTAATGCAATGTTGAGATAAATAATCACAACGAAGAACTTTCAACAAAGCAAAGCCAAGTCCATAAATATTATTGTTTCATTTGGCTCCTAGTTCAGTTAGCACTTGCCGACAGGTCAGCATCCTTAGTTAAGCACTGGCGCTAAGGTATATATAGTTTACAGTAGCCACTTTCCATGCTCTGTGTATACCTATTAACATCGCCACCGGAGCTTCTCCCAGTAGTCACGTACATAGGTAGGTGAACGCGTTTCTGGGCGCATGTGTAAGCACTGCACGGCTTTGATGAGTTTGAAAGCTGGTAAAACACAACAACACGTATACAAACACACATCCCCCTGTTGGTAATTAAATCAAAGCTGGCAGAGAAATGGAACTAATTCCTTGGCCTTGATCAAAACCAGCATGTCCCTGCCGAGATTTACATAATTATTCTAAAAGCTAACCATTTCGTAACGTGTATTTTCTGTAATGAAGTTCTTCTGGAATTACATAGTAACGACCACGCCGTGAACGTGGATGCACATGGCATTACAACATCGCAGTCGACACAGCGGCCGTGTACTTCCACCACTGTGAACGTCCGTCTCATCCTACGGGGCTAGTCACCTTCCAGAACTGGAAGATAGTTTGACCATCGGCATGCGAACCACGAACCGTAATCTCCAGTGTAATTGAGCTCGACTCACTTTCTAATTGCCTGGCTTGTAACAGAGTAATGTGTTAATGTGTCCATGTTTTTCATTCGTAATTTACAGCTATTTCTGTCACGAGTAAATGAACCAACTTGAGATCGTGAAATCTCCTCGCTATGCGTGCTATTCTTTTACGTATTGTATTAATCAGGTTTAATTTGACAATTACTTGTTAGTGTTATTTCTTCCGTCGGCATATGGCCTGTATTATGTGTTGGAAGTATGCTCGCATAGCTCTAATGAAACAGAACATGCCTTCTCTCAGGGAAGCCAGTCACATGTTTCCAATGTATGGTCAGTACTCCAGTAAATGTGTTCGCGAAAGGTTATTTTCTCGTCTAAATTGTTTCCATCTAGAACAACTTTTACAGAAGAGAAACTCTGGTTTTGAGGAGATTTTATAAAATAGAAACTAATACTGAAACAAACGTATACATAAAACCACAGCAACATGGACATTAATACCAGTATTAGTAAACAAAACACTTTGAATAAGACGATGCATGTTTATGTAATCAAATGTAAGAATAAGTAATAAACTTGTCGAATCATTACATATCAGTAAGAACTATATATGTATTGACCAAAAAACATCAGGATCGCGCATAATGGATTAAATGGGTTTTTTCACACTGTAAGTACGTACATACAAGGTAAGAAAACTCCTGGGGGTTAATTCTTACCTGGTTCCCTGAGGGATTAGCGTCTGAGGGGTGTGTGAGAGCTATGAGGGTGAGGATCAGTATCGGCACCCCTCTTAATACGGTGGTGGAACGCGCAGTCATTCCCCCCATCTGCCGACTGCACCGATGGACCAGAGTGAGAGCTTGGCTGTCCTCCGTGAAGTGGCAACCCCGACAGACTGTGATGGGCTAGATCTATTGTGACGTGAGGAGGGAGGGGATGGAGGGAGGGGGAGGGGGAGGGACATAACCAAATTCTCATGAAAACCAGGTCAGGTCGGGAAACTACATACGACTTGGACTTAATTACTTATATACAAGTACAACTCTCGGCTTTTACTTACATGTTACATGCTGTGTGTTTGAGAGTATTCAAGTTCGTATGGTGGAAATGGTGCAGTGTACGACATGAATTCTTCCGTTTGTTCCCCTTCCTAAGTATTGGCCTGTATTTTGCATGTGTAGAACTATTAGCTTGTTGCTGTAGCTAGCAATTGCTGGGGATGAACTGAACCTGGACAAGATTGAAAATGTTGATAACAGAATGTCAATCAAAATCTGCTGAGATATGGGCCAACTAGCTAGTAATACGGTTCAGAAAATGTATGGTACATGTACACTAAAGACTTCCTAGCAAATCCCTACCCGTCATGGCCATGCTCACTTTTAGTATATAGGCTTATATTGTACCTCGATACGGATTGTGTGAATACTGATTCTGTTACATAGAGTACATAACAGACTATATGCTAGAATATGGATGAATATGGATACGATAGCCTATAGCTTCCTACTGAACACTTGTTAAAGTCAAACATATCACAGACATCAATCAGTAGGTATGAGAGATGCCTGTCTAAAACTTGCAGAGAGATGCCTACATGTGTTTGCATATACTCGTAATGACTAGCCATCAGCTGTTTCTCTGCATGTAGCCTACAATTGTAATGGTATTCACTTGTTCACTGTACGTTTATGAAAAATATATTTCCATGTTTATTGTTGCTAAATTAAAGATATCTTAATGTTCGTTGCAGGATTAATTAGACAGAGGAAACATACTACTAGTGGTTGCTGTTGAATGTGTTTTTACAATACTTTGGAATATTTCGTCAGTATTGTTATCTATTCCACATGTGCTTTGCATTGCATCTTAGTTGACGTACGAACGTACTGTAACGTAGGCCTATTACGACGCCAACGCTTCAGCAGGCTGCGACAGCATTCAAAGTGAACACAGAAAACGTTAAAATTTAATGTAAAGAAATTATTTAATTAACCAATCAGTGCTTTAACGCATAGACTAGATACTGTTTCCTGACCACTCATTACCTGACGTAAATGAAACAACAGACAAGTGGAATCTGTATTAACGACTACTGTACGTTACTATAGTACTACAATCCATGAGTCACCACGTGGCTCTGCCGTGGATTGCTGCTGTTGTTGTATTTCATCAGATGTTTTCCAGATTCCTAACCTTGCATACAAGATGCATTTGCATCACCGGATATTGTGACGTGTTTATATAATCTATGGCGGCGACATTAGTAATGCGCATTTTATGTTCCGTACTGTTTTCCTGACATTCCACTTGGACAATAAATGTTCTCTCTTTCTTTTCTCTGTCTCTCTCTAGGTATATCGTAGATCCGAGAGCAATTCGGACCTGATTAGTTTCTCAGAGACTTGCTGCAGTCCAGTGTACGCATGCGTAGTAATAGTTTCCGTTATTTATTCAAATAAGTCAGTCACACAGTAACACGCTTGCCCGTATCCTTTCATCGTCACCAGATTCGGGTTTCATGAAATGGTTGGAGCGGTAGAAGCAAATGTAGACGTACGTTATTTCCGCTAGGTAAAATCATCGCGTATACCAGACTTTACGCCCTGATCATCGGCTACAGCCCTTTCATTTAGATGTGCATAGTTAAATACCATTTCAATTCCAGCTTTGTGAACACCTCGCCAGAACACAACCTCTGGCAGTTCCTACTACTAGTGTTAATGGTGTGTGTACGTCTATGTTTCTATGTACACGGAGGCACCAATGTCGATATTGCCGGTCTGTGTACCGCTAAAACGTTCCCCATAATGGGAACAGACACCAGTGATTAGCGTAATGAGGTCCAGAACATGAGAGGAACAGTGTTACGTCTGGCGGGACGGACTGGAGGTAAACCCCATCTAGGCAGTAGACACACGGCGGAACATACTGCTTAAATGCGTTGTCAATAACCATAGACAAACACATGGAACACTCACACGGCACGCAGAAAAAGTACTACGTCTTACAAGATCGTGTCGTGTACCACGTGGAGAATTAGGAATCATTGCATGTCGGGTTCTTATCAGTGATGATACAAATGCAATATGCACATTATTTCTTCCTACGGCGACAGCTGAGCTTCTTCGTTATGAAACACCGGAAACTAGCTTGCCTTCAATTGCGAACATTTTACTTTACAAAGCAAAGTAAAACATGTTCTTAAGATAATAATTTCTCCTATTAGAACTTGAAGTATCGTAATTTTTAACGTTAATTTTTCCAGTATCCATCATCGGTGTTCCCATGGTAACCGTTGAACTTCCGGGAATGTATTAGGCCCTCTAAATGTCCACTGTCAGTTATATGTTGTTTTTAGAATATCCATGGTTGGACGCTATAATGTCCACGTTTAGTTTAAGCTTGATTGTTACCATTAATGTATGATTTCAATGCTTAGAAATTAAAATGATGGGAAAAGATACATCTACGCCTCTTCTATAGTATTACCGTTATCTCAGTTCCGGGTTCAAATCCCGTGCCAGGAGCACGCTATCAATGTTCGCGATAGTTACCTTTCTGACGCGATATTGATAGGATGCGCTGTATGTACCCTGACAATGCAGTTATTCATGAATCCTTGATATTGTCAGTATCAGCCGGTGCTCGCAGGTTTACTGCAACATTCAGCGTTATACGGATGTTGCGGATTTCCTTCTGCCCTAAAACTGACAAGCCGTGATATTAGTGAAACCTAACCTTCAAAACAAACATCCCCGGCACGATGGTCCGCGTGTATCAACCATGAAGAAGAACGTCATTTTAAATTTGTATTTACGATACAAATTTGACGTTAATGAACAAATATCGTGCGTAACAGACTATTCAGTATGCAGCAATGCCTGTGGGCTATATGTATAGTATGTGTGTGTGTAACTGGTGGGGCAGTCAACTATTTAATCAATACTATCAGTATAGTACTAGTGTGCCGTACGAATAGTAGAATCTCCATTCCATCTATTCATTCCATTCGTCCTTATATATTATACAATTTATAAGATTTATTTTTATTAACATTTACTTGTTTTTAGACAGGTGCACAAGTTGATCGTAAATCGGCCTATTCATGTATTTGCTATTTATTTGTCATATCAGTTTGAAATTATTTATCCAAAATATTTGGAGGCGATAATTTCCAACTCCCCACATCTTCCTGTCATCGTAGATTTCCATAGGCAATCAAACAGTTCTCGTACATTCATTATGGGGCTGATTTTATTAGTTGATTTCAACAAGTTAACCAAGATCCACTAGTATAGGTGTATGTGGGTCACATGTAAAATGATTGGCTGTCACAAGCCACGTACGCATCAATCGTGTTGGACGTGTCCTCTAACTAGCTCCCTGGTGTCCCCCCTGGAACCTCCTGTGTTGAGATATTGCATCTTTCAACTGTAATCCTTCTTCGGATTTGTCTTCGGCTTGCAAGATTGGATCTAAATTTGCATCAGAGGTGTGTTAAATAAGCGGTCAGTTTTCTAATACAGGCTTGATCACGTTCGTAGCGCTGACGTCAATCTGCTATTCAGTTATTAGAGGCAAGAGACCAGTCTATATTGCGACAAGAATCAAATCAGAAAATGGTACAATGAGACGACAAATGAATATATATGACTGTTACCATCCTGGTTCCGAATTCAGCTTCCGTTGCATTACCGGAAGTGGCCGTTTCGAGTTCGGTTGCAATAGATTGTCATTGGCTAATTTAATGTGACACACTTGTTATATGAACTTTGATCGCATGAACGCATGGTGCACACATACGCCCACATATAATTTAAAACATGTATGGAATTCAAATAGGAACAAATGTGCATCGCCATCGTCATCCATTGATAGTATTATCTTTCGAGAACTATACAAATATCAAATACAAAGTTGGTTGTAGATTTTAGCAGCTCAAGACAATCACTACGAACTAATGTGATGAAATAACGCAGGGCATTCGATGTCAAAACAACTAGTATTCGACATATTGGGTCAAACGTGTAACTTGTTTCTCTCTGTATCGAGTTCAATCCATTGTATAAGCTCATGGAGAACGGTATCTTCATCAAATAAACTATTAAGCTTTGACTACATGACACATCTTTACTACGGGATTCATATTTAGGCGTATTAAGCACGGCGTACACATTTTATAACAAGTGCATATTCCACGACTTGTTTGTGGCACCATGCACGCAATAGTGTAATATGCTGTGGAAGTATTGTAAAATTCCAGAATTACTTTCATCTCACTATAGAGATGTACTAGTGCAGAAAAGACATTACATACACTCCTACACCCACATACTGTCGGTAGCCGTAGTCCATACGTATATCTCTCCAAGACGTCATGTATAAATAATGATCTCGATGTTTTACATTGATACTGACCGAGTCTATGTATGTTTTTGATCGTATTATCTGCCACGACTTGTCAGCGGTGGCTTCCCCGGACCAGATACCTAGAGTGTAATTGTCTACGAATGTTCTGTGGTGTCTACGAATGTTCTGTGGTGCGCATGAACACATAGTGTTGAAGGCTTTTAAGTCTACTACGCTGCCGTCGTTTGATAGTTGACGTAGTTTCTGCTTTCTGTACACCTCTTTAAAGTAGACGTTCACACTCTGTGAGGAGTGAGTGAGTGAATTATGGAGTGTAACGTCGCTGCGGGGTCTCAGTGAGGAGCTTTACTCTCTGGGATACAGCCGGAACTCGCCACACACAGCGGCGCTTCATGATGTTCTGCTTTCCTCATACATAATACAGCGCGCAGGTTAATTGGAATGTATGCGTAGAACGTGAATGATTAAAAGGTGTTTACGTCCGTCGTAATTAGGGGAGGATAACCCGTCTTGATCCTCACGGCTGTTCCAGGTTAAATGCAGATAACCACAAGAGTTAATGGTCCTTGGCTTGCTTTAACATGCGTCAAAAACACAATTTTATTTATTTTTATTTTTTGTATAAAACGGTATGGGCTTCCAATGGCAAAATGTGGTGTAGTTTGGTTGAATACCAGCTAAATTAACGGAAACAATATTAAGACTTCCAATAAAAAATACAAAAAGACAAAGGCTTATTATATAATGTTCTGACATCTTTCCTGAATGACTTATTAAAAAGAAGGTCACATTGAAATATAACGTAGTTACATAACGAGAAGATATACACAAAGTAGGAATATGTTTAGATGCAATCATGTTACATATAGTGAACCTGTAACGGACAATTCGATTCAAGGTTTTAGTTTTTTTTTGTATATTCCTTTGTTTTGTTTCGTGTAATTGTATAACCCACAACAACTATAAGTTACTATACGACGCGCTAGCCACGGCATATACAGACTAATTGCAACAGTTGAAAACTAACCATAACAAAACTAGTCTCCATCCGCTGGAGATCAGATACTGTCCTCCGTGTAGCTCATATGAGCTCTGGCCCCGAGATTACCGTAACTTTCTGAGTACAAAAACGTACTCAGACTATGGCGTCACATGACGTTTTATGAACACAGAAACGTACTCAGAAAGGTTTCGTAATCTCAGGGCCAGATGTTACGAAACTTGTTTCAGTACGAATTCATGCTCAATTCAAGTGTTTTGCTCAAGTTCTAATGCAGATTCTGAGTTGAAAATGAAGTTGTAGGCTACTCATAAACGTTCCATAACCTAGAGTTCTAGCGGTGCGCTATCACTGCTCCACCCACACCCTCTGCTGTGCACCTCCACGACCTCCGATCATCTAAACGTGGTGAAAAATATATTTGATGTAAATACAATTAACAGTTACAACTGTGATAATGTCAATAGAACGTGACTGAAAGCTCGCGATCTTTGATCTTCTATTAACATGTTTAGCTTTGAAGGCGCGATAGCAGCAGGGAATAGTCGCGTTTTATCCATGTCGGAATGCCAGAACGGCACTACAGCACTGACACATTGTCTCATCAAAGCCAAACCGTGTTCGTCCTTGTCTTATACTGCTCGACAGCTAATTCTCCAGACATTAAATGCAAAATGTTCAATAATGGTCGACGTAGAAATTGCCTAGCGCCACGGCAGACACTGGCTTGCGTCTGTATACAGTTAACACTACACAGGAAGTGCCATGCTACAGAAGCGTACGCTGTATATTGATCACGTCTATTACATGCATTAACTTAATGGTAAGATGTCAGTCAACTGTCGACGTCGCTGGATTTGTACATTAATATTGTGAAACAAAGAAAGAGAAAAGGTTCTGTGTTATTTGGCCTTTTCAGACTGACACCTGTTCCACCTCCAACTAAAATACCCACGTAGTGCCAGACAGCCACTGTGAGATGAAGCAATAGGAGACAATAGGAGCCATTAGGCCCAGAATTGGGCACTGGGAAGGATTAGTGTATTCGGTCTAACAAATCCTGGGAAACTGGAGACGTAACCTATATCTCACAGATTGAGTCCTGGCGCGATTAACGCCGGGCTGTTCCTCCCCAGAGACGGACTATTTCATCACGCGGATGTGCGCAACTAATCTCCCACATGAATAAATGAAGGACATAAACCGAAATAAAAAGGCCAAGAAAGTTTGAATATTTAATTGGTCTCAAAGTGTGTCCACTGTGGATACTAAGCTCACTTTGACGCATCAACTGTGGCATTTTCACATTGTATGTTAGGGTAGTATACCTACACGTATATTATCAATCAAAGGAAATGAAAGTAGGCCTATATAAAATATATACATACATGTACATAGAAGCAAGGTGACAGTCAGACACTAATACCAGATCGCAGAACCATGATAACGTGTTCTTGCAACGAGAGCATACAGCAACCACGTAATTATATAACACTTTGCTTGATCAACTTTAAAACTGCCAAATGGTGTAAATAGTTTTAACGGATTTTGAAAAAAACAGAATATGGATTTCCATTTTGTCTGGTAATGAACCCAGCTTTTCACGCAGTTATAGAATATAGTTAACGTAACAGCATCTCACTCGATAATGCATGTCACGTACTTATCCTAGAACAGGTGGGAGAACCATGTCATTCTGATACTGTAGTTAACTGTAGCTAGAAGTACCCTAACTGTTTCATAATACAGTAATAGCAGTGCACAGTACACTCATAACGGTTATGTTCTAATTCGTAAACTCAACCGAACATAAAATATTTACAAACAATAAACTCACACTTTGTACGGTGTCCACGACGACTGACAGGGACTTGTTTATTCGATGCCGATAGTTTACAATGTTTAGACGTTCTTGATGTCACTTCGTTCTGATTATGCCTGGTTGGCAAGAAAATTGTGTTCCCCTTACTTATACATCAGTATAAACACAACCTGGTGGTTTAATGGTTCTATAATGTACACATTGTTCATTACTAACATTTATATAATTGCATAACATGTAATTAGCATCCAATATTCTAAACAACTCTGCAGCCTATCATTCAAGCATATGCAGACATTTCTCCATTGTAATTTCGAGCTTCTTTCCGTCAAACTGAAACACTTGGAAAAATACTTTAGTAAATGGT
>JAVCKZ010046336.1:0-18889 GCA_034780755.1 Lepetodrilus elevatus
AAACACTCTAGATTGAGCTTCCTTTGGGAGTGTTTTTGGGATGCTACACCGGTAAGCATGTGCTAACGTGTTGCGCCATAAGGCACCGTTAAAAGTATGAATCCAGCTTTAGGATACTTTTAGCATTGGGAGAAATGGCCCAGGCAAGCAGTAATTTCGAACACTGCTTTGACATTATAAAGTTATTGTTGTTGTTCTTCTTCCTTCTCCTTCTTCTTATTGTTATTATTATTGCCTTCAAGGTAGACTATGTTATTTAAATGATGGGTTGGATGCATTATTAACCCTCTCCATGCTAGAGGCAACTGGAGATGCCCTAAAGAACAGTATACCATGTATATACCTAATCTAGCAGGGAGAGGGTTAAAATACCTAAATTATTATTATTATTATTATTACCTTCAAGGTAGGCGCTATTTAAAAAAATGCTCAAGACATATCTGTTCCTGTCACTATAATCAAAATAGCTAACTGCTGCGACGACGTAAAGCCCAAATTCATTCAGTCGTTCTAAATTCTTCATTCATGTCTTATGTAGCTCCATTTGTACAGCAATGAAGAAATTACATTGGCTATCAAGGCAAGTTTGTTATTGCCCAACATTGATTTATTATTGAATTAAAGGCATACAGTGCTCCCTCGATATAACGCTGAAGTTGGGGTCCATCACATGCCACCCGTGTTATAATACCCGCATTATATCAACGAATATAATTGGAGGGAAAAAATTTATATATTTTAAAAATGGGGTCCACGTTGGACGCGGTGCATTGAAGGGCGTTATATCGAGGGAGCACTGTACTATCACAGATGGTTGAGCTATACAGTGGTCTAGCATGGTTTGACCTGAAAATATATACATTTGTTTTGACTACACAAGTACTTTATTCAGCCAGTTACTTATTCCAAATGACTCACTAGTTATCATTAATTTAATATTTATATTGCTATTTATCATGCAATGAGCCAAGATTCAGCCTACAGATATTTTCGATATCAGTCAGAGTTTATCTGTTGGGCGTGGGTGTTGGGCACTATGTATTATGTTCGCCATAGGCTCGGATAATACAATGCTTATCCCAAATGCAGGATACTGACGGTATCTAAAAACACTCGGGTAATAATCTCTATTTGTCTGTCAGTACCAACTGGTGCTCGTAGGTTTACTGCAACATTGAGTGCTACAGATGTTGCAGGTTTCCTCCTGCCCTAAAGTGACAATCCATGAAACAAGTGAAAGAATCTTGAAACGACTCTAAACCCCAATTTCATAAAAGGTTGTTCCATAAGAAAAGAAAATAACTTTGTCTATCTCCAAAATATCTGGTTGATCCCTAATATCAGTTGAGTTCTCAACGTTTCAGATCTGTGTTGAGTTCTCAACGTTGAGTTGAGTTGGGTTCCCTGCATTCAGTGATACAATTGTCTTTTCAGGTGCTGCTGTGGAAGGGGGGAAGCCTGGCATGGAAATCTGCCACGCCCACCTGAGAACGCCACCCCTCCAAGACTAGGTGAGCGATGGCATCCCATCAAACACTCCGAGGCCAGACCGACAGATTCCTACGGCACCATCGAGTTTCAGGGAGCACCTCATCCCAGCAAAGCACAGGTGGGTCAGAATCCGGGATGGAACTCAATTTTAAAACATACTCGCCCGAATAATGATGTAAATAACAAAACATGAAACTTCTAGGTTATCTTTTTTCATTACTAGAAATGGATTGGGCTGTCAGATCAGTGTCTAGTTATATCGCTGGTGAATGTAATGCAGAACTGCTTAAAAATATAAATGTTTTTCTTTTCATTTGGTGTTTTTTCTATCCAATTGCCTGATTGAAAATAATTTGAAAATCAACAATGACATGGAATTGTAGATCAACTTTTCAAGCACCTAAAAGGGAACTTTGAGATTTAAAACATTCCAGTAAATTGAAAGGTGAAATATAAAATTTACGACAATCAAGTAAATTGAAAAGGGAAATTGAAAATTAAAGACATTCCAGTATATTTATACAGTATTAAACTACCACAGTGGATTCCTCTGTCTGATGTTCATGATTTGGGCTGGCTGATTCTGTCTGACACGTATATCGACTACCGTCGGCGCTGATTATCAAAAGGTTTGACTAATGGCCGTGAGTGGGAAGCAGTGGCACTGAGACCTTCTTTTGTGTCCCGCCTGACCTAGAGACTTGACCCAGCTCAGCTTCCTGTCCCTAACTAGCGTCGCTCCGCTGCTAGGGTCGGATCATCCACGCGACTTGATTGGTTGACAAGCGGATGTATTGACGTATTGGAGTCATTGGACCCCAAATATAGCTGACATATACAATCTGTTTGGTGTCAGATTTCCTCCAGAACAATAGAATGATACCATCCCGGTTCGTTGATCCACAAATCCAATTTTGATGGTTTATGAATTGTTCATTTGACACTTGTAGTTGCCATGAACTTTCAGGCTTAGTTGCTTCGTATAGATACGGAAACTAGTGTCAAGAAAATGTTAATGTTACTTTCTTTTTTTTTTAAATAATTAATATTTCAATTTTAATTAAATAAATAACTTACTTATTTAGTACTTATTATACATAAATAATCTGCTCAACATTTCTCTATTGAATTTTATGTTTATTGTTGGCACGGTGGTACAATGGTTAGTGTGTCAAATTACAAAACATTCCGTTCTGAGTTTAAATCCTGTACTATTATGGAATCAGAAATAGTATTGATGCACTGCACCACTGTCAGTTTATGCCCCACATTTATAGCACCAAAGATAAATCTCTGCTGGTCCAACTGCCAGTGATCTCAATGGTCTATCTTGTCTGTAATCAGTGGCCTTCAGAACTCCTACGTAAGGTCTCAATTTCAGATTGATCTTTTCTTTACTTATTAAGAGTATTAAATATTGAAACACAACGTCTGTACGGTAATAGTAAGTAGTCTTCTCATGTGATTTCCTGTGGCATCAGGTCAAGAGATTATAAAACATTTTTATTACGATTCCATGCTCAACGTTAAATTTTATTTGATGCTTGATGAACAAATGTTTAAGTTAAGCATGAAATCGTACTCAGATAAGTTTCGTAATCTCTGGCCAGGTTTCAGGCAGACTGATATTAAACTGTTCCTATCTTAACTTATGCCATGTCTTAAGCTCAGTCCAGAAATTAATGACAGGTTTCATGTCGAGATTTCTCAATTTTATGAGAAGCTTCCTCTTCACAAAGTTATCATCGCTTAGTTTTCGACAGCCATCTGCCAGTGTTTGCTGTGATGTACAGTGTGTCAATACGAAGCGAATTGATTAAAGGATAGAGTAAGCTTGTCAGAATATTCTGTCTGCCATGTATAAACTTCCTGTTTCTCATGAGAAACAAGGAAGGAAGATTGAGCAGAACATTATATGGGTACAATCGTACGGTGTGTATGCCCAAATGAGGGTTCAAATTTATGTAAGATAGGAACTGAAATAAGTCGGCCATTATCCCCACAAACGAAGCGAATTTCTATGCTTTTGTGCGTCACAGACAGGTATAACGAGGCCGGTAATTAGTCCTTGTCCAGAAGAGAAATCCATTCATGTAATTCTGTCGGGCTACTTGTGCTGTAAAATTGGGCTTAGAATGAGTTTAGAATTGACTAACGAATATCTAACCGTGTGGGTTTTCTTTGACGATAAGTATGTCATAGAAACATACGATCCAGACTTAATTTTTTTCTGGGGGTGCGTAGTGGAAGTGGCAGAGGGGAGATAATATATTCTTTATTGGTCTGCGAGTTATGACCACTTACCAGGAAATGGGATCCCGCAGACGAAAATTGGTTGCCAGGACATTGATATTTGAGGGAAATTGCTGAAGAAATCGGCAAAAGTATTGGCAGTGCATGTTTATGTGACATTACGCATACAGAGAGGTCATAATACTGCCAATAGTAAAAACATTGAAGTGAAATTTGCAATCTTTCGGCTTTTATTCCCATGAAGTTTCAAAATTTATTACTACTTTTAGTACACAAATGATTGCAATTTATTTGGGGTATTTTACTGGAAGTATTGCAAAGTTTACGAGTCTATGACATTGCTTGGGGTTGCAAACACCTCTCCTGGACACAGATTTGTGTGGATTTTTCATGCTTTCTCTATGGAATTTTCCATTTCTTGCGTGTTAATTTACCACATATTTTCCATGAATTTTCTCCAGTACTGATTGATAATACACGTCCCCGTCTTGCTTGTTAATATTCCATATTGTCTCCGTGAATTGTCCATGTCTTCCCTGTCTTCTCCAGTGCTGATTGATGCACTTCCCTGTCCAGACCTGCCATCCTGTACAGGACAGGATCGTAAGCCAGGGATGTTCCTGTACGTCATCCTGTAATGTTATCTCCTTGGGACCCAGATCTACTAGAACAGTAAGGAGATTAAACAGCCCTGGGATGTCTTGTCCATGCATGTGAAGTGTGAGACATGGTTAGACATCAATCTCTGGTCTCGGCTCTATCAAAGAGAGCATGTGTCTTGGTCTATATGTGTAACCACTTTAATGTCCTATGTAATTCTTGTATCAGCGTCGGATTCTTTGCAGTGGAAAATTGTTCTGCATACAGGGTAGTTGAGGTTTGGGTTCTGTGTTAAGACTGCTTGATTGTAATGTTTAAGTCTTGTATTTGTATCAGATTCTTTGCAGTGGAGAATATTGTTTAGGGTAGTTGAGGTTTCGGGTCAACCGGTATTTTTTATGTAGTCGAATGTAGTATCTGGTATTTCCTTTGCAGTTGAGATTGTTCTGGAATTAGGGTAGTAAATTGAGGTTTGATGTCTGTATGTTTACTTGCACCTCCTTCGTTTCATCAATACCAGCCAAGCGTTTATGTATTTCATGTCAGCTCAACTCTCAGAAACATGCTGATAATTAACACATATTACGCAATGAATTGATTGGTGTGCACTCGTTAGCCATTTTCAACTCCCTAGAGAATATTAAACCCAAGCTGCTGTTGGCTGTTTAGCATTCAGAATCTCTCCTGGATAAGCTATTGGTTTTGTGTGTATGGGTATGTATGATGGTAGGTGTGGGTGTGGGTCTGCGTGGTGCATGCATGCGTGTGTTGTTTTTTTAACAGTCACTTGCCTCAGGTTATACCACAATATGTTCAGGCTGTGTCTCAGTGTTGGGCAGGATTCTCTGGTGTTTTTAGCAAATCTGTCATCTCACACCATGTTCGATTGCTCTTTGGGTCCAGTCATGCTTAGCTAGTCAACTAAATCAATTTACTGCCTCATGTTGTTTCTCTTATCACATCAACAAATCAAGAAACTACAACTTCAACTGCACATTATTATTATTATTATTATTATTAATAGTAGTAGTAGTAGTAGTAGTAGTCATTATTATTATTATTATTATATATAGTCCCAAATCCACACTCAAAAGCATGCTCAAAGAGTTGTACATTATTACCCCGGTCAATGGATCTGTGTGTACTCAATTCTGGAGGGGAAATAGTATTAAAAAAACCAAATCATTCAGCCTCCCTGTACCAGACCTCGAGATTACGAAACCAAAATACAATTTCATGCTCAAGCAATATTTTGTTCACAAATCCTCAAGCAATATTTTGTTCACAAATCATCATATAAAATTTGAGCTTGACTATGAAATCGTACTAACAAATTTCGTAATCTCCGGGCCACTAAACATCACATTTATTTTAACGTCCTTGTATTTGCACAACTATTAGTGATATATAATTTGTATTTGCACAACTATGAGTGATATATAATTTGTATTTGCACAACTACGAGTGATATATAATTTGCGAAACAAATCCACCAACAGGATGTATACAACATGGTACATCCTATATCAATACCTCTCCACGTTAAACTCCATATTCACTCACTCACCTCTCCACTCAACATGCCTTGTAGTAATTAATAACGGAGGATATATCCATAATTTCCTGCTATCAGTATTGCCAGCGTGGAGTTTTGTACATTGATTCTTCGGCATTGATAAATACAGACACGGCCACGTAATCCCCAGTATTACGACGACGTTGCCAATGTTGACATGCTCCTAGTATTTAGGAAAATAGATTCAGCCTTTGCCTCAGAATAGTGGCTGATGAAGAAGCCAAGCTTATACAGTTATGACTATGGCTGAAATTTAATCCATTGATATTGAAGTATGTCTTTGTTCTCACTCATGACATGCTGATTCTGGCAACAGGAAATGCTAACTCAGAATGTCAAAACAATATTTGTGTTAAGTATGTAGAGTATGGGTTGCAGTTCATGGAAAATATCTTTGTAAGTTGGGTTGATTAACTGAAATCTCGTTGGCGCCAATGTTCTGATTGTTTTTCTTACAAATGGAATATAAATCTGTGTAACATAGAACATTGCCAAATGTTCACACCTGTAATTTTGGGTTACCAAAGGCTAAAACTGAATGTGAAGGCGATTGTATTAATCCTCTCCCTACTGGATTAGGCACAGACACCGCTCTTTAGGGCATCTGTGGTTGCCTTCAGAATTGAGAGGGTTAAGCGGTAATGATAACATTATTTAATGCTAGACGTAAAGCGCTTACCTTGCAATATTTTGTGATACGCTGCATCTTTATTCATCCCAGTCTAGGCTGCAATGTAGGGTTCGAGTTGTTCTAACCTGTACATATATCTGCATCTAGATACTGCCCGACTCTGTACTTTTGGAAATTAACCGCCTCATAAAATCGATCGTCAAATTATTACATCGATGCAATATATTTCTTTCTTCACAAGACTTGTGTCTAGGAAATAGCTGTGTAACCTTAGTTTATTCGTCGGTATATAAGGTAGTTAAAGGTCCCGTCTTGGGAATTATTATAAATAGCCTGTTAATGAATTATTAGTCATGTGGGGGATTTTGTGAGAGATTGCCATGTGTCAATGTTTGGTTGGTTTGTTATCATGGACACCGGTTTGTGAAGAAATAGGTTTGTGAAGAAACCTGTTAATGATTACTGGGGCTCTGATGAGGGTCTTTGTGGGGAATTCCATTCATCTTGTGTGCTGGGCCGTAATGTGAAATTATGAGTTTCTTTCGGCATTTTCCTCAAAGGCGTCTTCCTGAAAACAATACGTATCTTATCTGGAATAGATCTTTGTTGTGCTGTAAGGAAAGCGGGTAATAAATTGAGTTAGATTGGATGACAAAGTGTTTACTTTTTCCACAGATATAATTTTTTAAATGTTATTCGCCACATGGCAATAGCCTTTACTCAAACAACACAAAGCAATAGCATGCCCTATTGTTTGTAGGTTCAAAACAAATATATATAACAAGAAATCGATATAAAAATGGTGTATGTGGTACTATATTAATGTATGTTAGTATTATTACCAGTGTTCGAAATTACTGCTGGCCCGGCCATTTCTCCCAATGCTAAAGGTATCCTAAGGGCCAGTAGAAATTCATGTTTTTTGTATCATTATTCGGGCCAGTAGGTTTCCAGCAGTAATTTCGAACACTGACAACCAGATTGGATCTGTAGCTGGTCACTCAGGGAATGTTGAATTGAGAGAACTACTTACTTCCATCAGATTCCCTGTGGTGGCCGTCGTCCTCGTCGTCGTCGTTGTAGACAGGGAAGTCTTCGTCATCTTCCGTGCTGTCCTTCTCCCACAGCCCACCTCCAGTCTCGACCTCCTGACCCCGATCTCCGTCTCCGTTGTACACAGCCTGTTCGTTGTTGTCGTCCATGATTCTCTGGTTGTTCTGCTGGATGCCGACGTCGCTGCCGTCCTCGTAGGCGGTGGGGCTGTGAGCGACTTCCTCCTCCAGCTTGTCCACGTTGTTAGCCTGAACCTCCAGGTACTCATCACTGCTGTACAGGCTCTTGTTGTCATCGGTGCCACCCAGTCCCAGATGTGGATCCACTTGGAATTCCTCAGGAAGGTCATTGCCCTGTGACCGTGACTCATTTGTTGTGACATAGTGCTGGCTGTTGGATGGTAAGCTGGGTGCGTCTGTGCTGTGCTCGAGAACATCCAGCTTCTCGTCAGCATGGTTCTCGGTCTCATGGACATCACTCGAACTCAGGACAGGGAGCACAAAATCCCGGTGAGATACTGAGTGGTCTTCGGCATGCGAGTCTGCACCAGTATCGATGTCTGAATCTGAAGGTTTACTATGGACACTTGCAGCAGACTCTGCAGGGTTGGGGAGGATGAGAGCTAGTTCTGCTGGGTGAACACCACCACCAGCATCTGAAGTAGGAACTTCTGTTGTCTGGCTGTTAGAATCTACAGCAAACTTGAAGAGGTTATTCCGATCACTGAAGGATGGAATTTTCTTATCTACTATGGACAAACTTTTATCTAATGTAGATTTGTCACTTACAATAGTGTTTGAGATATCTTTCCTATCATTTATCTGTTTGAATACAGGCAAGTTTAGTAACCCAGCTGCCCTGCCAGCATCACCCACATTGCCAGCATCACCCACATTGCCAGAATCACCCACATTGGTGGGTCCTGTGTGGAGGGCAGTGAGCTTGGATTCCTGCTGAGCTGTCTGTCCATCATACGGCTTTGTCTTTGAGGTGAACAGGGTTTTTATGTCAGGAAGAGGAAGATCACGCCCTGGTTGACTGCGACTGACTGATGCGTCAGTTAGGCTGGTATTGACTCCCACTACATTATTCTTTGTCTTTGATTCACGTGAAAACTGCTTCATAGTTGCACCGTCATTTCCTAATCGGGAACCAAATGCACCAGCACCCTCTTTGATGTCAAAGTTTGGAACAGGCACTGCTAATAAACAAAGAACATTTGTGTGGAAGATCAGCGATGACAAACAAGGAAACAGGCTATGAAGCGAAATTAATTAAATTCCATGTATTACAGGATGTTGTCTGAAAATAATGCATATAAATGCAACAATATGAGTATTTATTTTCATTGTCTGTGCTTATGTTCAGTGGAGTGATTCCTATAACATTGTAGTAGTGTAGTATTATGTTCAGTGGAGTGATTCCTATAACATTGTAGTAGTGTAGTATTGGAATTGCACTCAGTCCAAGACTGTCACTATAGAGTTGTCATATGTTGTCATCACTACCTTAAAATATTTACATTTGGATTCACTTTTGGCCCTAGTTATAAATATTCCTTTTAGTACTGAAAAGCCATTGTCATTAATGGTTAGAACATGTTCCAAAAAGAGATTTATGTGGATAATTCTGACCATTTAAATTGGTAGTGGTCGATTTGCATTAAAATGGTCAGAATTTGATTGGACGTCACCCAAACTATAACTTTTATAAATAAAGTTATTATATATTGACAATAAATATTACCATTACCATTAATGGGTAGGTGCTATACTAATGTTAACAAGAACACCAACTGAAATGTGCCATAAAAACTTGGCATTGGTCAATATCATGTTTATGTTATGGTTGTAATATGTATGCTTCAGTCAATGTCACACATGTACCCTCCTACTGACCCTGACACTACACATGCCCACGGTCAATGTATGCTGTTGTATGTCTATCCAAGCCGGAGCCATCGCCCACTGATGGAATTTACATTTGACCTCTGAACTTGCATACCGTATATGTTCTCTCGTGATACTGCAAAACGTGATTGGCTAAAAACACAAGCTGCTTGAGAACAGCTGTCGGCACTATAATAACATATTGATATTTTGGACAATCATTAATAAATAGTTACATAGGCTTTGCGAGCACATGAGGCTTTGCCTTGGGTCATAACATTGATATTTTGGATATTCAATAATAAATAGTATAATGTCAGCTGTCTTTGTGAGTGTTAGGTCGAATACTGACATACGGTACATACAACATGTACAAGGGTATCCATTTATTTGTGGCAGGCACCTGGCCTACGTTTTACGAATCTAGTAAATTTACGCCGAACGTATATCATGACATAAAGCACAGAGTACATTTTGCCCTGTTTATGGCCAGGTAGTGATAATGCTTAAAAGCTATACATGTATATACTCAGCTTTATCACTACGCGGCCACGAACAGGGCCAACGAGTACCAGCTTTATCACTACGCGGCCACGAACAGGGCCAACGAGTACCAGTTAGTGACCCTGCTGTGCTATGCTCACTTCATGTGAAGTAGTGAGTATAGCTCAGAGTTTGATTTTTGTTTTTCGTTTTTAAATTGGGGTTTAAAGTTGCTTTCTAGAATATTTCACTAATATCACGACATGTCAGTTTAGGGCAGGAGGAAACCTGTAACATCCGTAGCGTTGAATGTTGCAGTAAACCTGTGAGCACCGGCTGGTACTGACAAGACCAAGGATGATAACTACATTGCCACTCTACAGTCAGTGCATTCTATCAATCTCGCGTCAGAAAGGTAACTTTCGCAAACATTGATGCCTGGACGGGATTTGAACCTAGAACCTTTGGCTCCAAAGTCCAACGTTCTACCACTGCGCTACATTCCGCCCCAGTGTAGTCACTACTCGCCCATTAATAGGGCCAACAGCGGATGGAAACTTTGTCTGCATTATTGTGAAGGATTTTGTAAAGCCCCGAACTTGGGATATCATGGCTGTTCGTTGTATCGTTTACATCAGAATCTTTAAATGGTTAGTGCTCACTTAATAAAAAGCTAGGGGATGTAAAATATTGATTGAATGAAGGCAAAATGGTTATCAGCTGGTTACACTATATGGACATGTAAATGTTGTTTTTTTGCCGCATTTAATTATATTTTAAACCTCGAGTCACAAACTTCGGATACTCAGTGATAAGTGATTGACCTGAAGATATCATCAGATCATACACTTGGCCATATTTATCCCCGCACAGTGATTATGTAGTGATTATAGCTCAGCATAATCACTGCGCAAGGATAAACAGGTTGGAGAAAAAACTGCCAAACGAGCTATAATAGCTCCTTCTAGCTATTATAACTAGAACGAGCTTTCTGCTTATAGCTAGATCAGAGTATATTGAGACCTTGCATGTGACATCAATCAATACGTCACACAGCATTGTGGGTGGCAAGACAATGGGATTTTACGCGGTTGCTTACGTCATCACATTGTTTTCTGCCACCCAAACCGTTTTATGCCACCCGACGATTGTTCCGTGCAAGGCCTCAATTGCATGTAATTTATTAATAGTTTAATAATTAGTAGTTGTTGAAATTACATCATTAGCTAACTCATATTTACTCATGTTAATTTCCGACATCATTGGGTACAATTAGTTGTCAAATTCATTAAAAATAAGTGAGATTGATGTTGGTAACATTGTTACCAGTGGTGAAAACATCCCAACATTATTGCTCCTTCTAGCTCGTTTGTGAGTTTCCCTGATAAATATGGCCAAATCATACACACGATGATTATTTTCCATAATAATAATTTTTTAAATCGTAAATAAATATGCACGCAATCAATGATCTATGTGATGTGACATGTTGAAATGATACAAACGTGCGAAAATAGATGACTGTCGAAAACAGGATACGTTGTCGTTGACCAACTTGGCAGACGTTTTTCACAAGTCTGAGAATTCAGGAAATACTCACCTTCTACTGTAATGTCCAGCAACACGATTAGATATATACATATTAACAGACAGGAATGGAACCGACCAATATCGGCCGCCTTCATCCTGAATTTCGATAACTTCCGAGATTCTCTTGTGTCAAATCTACGCAGTTACTTCCCATTTGATTGTTGTTGTTGTAAGTGGCTGACCACACGTAGCCCATCTTTGACTGGGCTCTTGACTCAGACCATTTTAGTGGCGCAGCCTATCACTTAACGGAGTCGAGTTTACGAAGATTGACTGGGTTTCGCCTATTGACAAGCAAATATAGGCTTGGTTAATAGGGAACCAGTTTATCATGGCGGGATATTTGATGTCGTCCAGACTCATATGATGCAAAGCTACGAGTTGTATATATTGCATGATAACAATGTGACTGGTTAGATCATTTATACACCTTTTACTGAAGAATGCCAGACGTTTCACCACTTATGGTACGGCCCCCATACAGTACGCCCCCATACAGTACGCCCCCAATCATTTCGCCCCAAGGCCAAGTTCGCCCCTTCGCCTTCAGGCTTCGTTCAAGCTAGAATACGTATTGATATGTATTGCTATGTATTGCTACAGAAGCTGTTCAGCAGCACGCGTAGCAATACATATTTATACTTTTCACTACGGGTCTGGAGGCCGTGCGCTGTGTAGGAAAAGCAATACGCACGAAGCCGTTCAACGAGCAATACACGTAGGGAAAAGTATTGTATTCATGTATTCTAGCTTGAACGCACCCCAGGCATAACATCTGAAGGTCAGAGTTGAATCCACCAGTGGAGGATGATGTGAAATGCCCACAGAATTGGACTTTCCAGTGCAGTCTAAACTCTTGCAGGATAGTCATAATTTTTGCTCAGTCTCAATTTCTACCAGTACTGCAGGGATGAGCATTTCCGTGGATTTCTGTGGGTTTTGATGCTCCGGATCAATCTCGTAAATCTGGCTGTGGCTTGTGTCCCCTGATTTTCCCATTGTCATCCCTGCCTATGAGCTAACATTTTTTTCTAAGCATAACCGCTGCCATTTCCATGTGTAGTATTTGTAAATGAATCGTTTTCCATGTTTCAGTTATCCCTGGTTTCACTGCAACTCTTCAAAACCCTTGTCAGCCTTAACTGTGAGGATGTCATGCTGCAGCTTATATTCAAGTAAGAAAACTAAAATATCAATCAGGAAGATGTACACAATTTGTGTACCTTTAACCCTCTCCCTGCTGAATAAAATCAAAGTGTTCTATTTCTGCATGTCATTGGGTAAGTTAACTCGCCTTCAGCAGGGAGAGGGTTAATATAAGAATGTATGTACATATATTTCATGTGATATGTGAAAAATATTCATACCGGTAATAAAATATTTGATAATTAATTGGAAATGTGACTCCAACCATATAACTTCTGAGCATAATTAAAAAGTTTTGTCACAGGGATACGGATGCTGCGATGTTAGATTTAGATCTATTTTACCCCTGTTAATAATAATAATAATAATCAAAACTGGTGATCACTTGACCCTCTCTCTGCTGGATTAGCCACAGGCACCACTCTTTATGGTATATCTGGTTGTTTCCAGCATGGAGAGAGATAATCAGAGGTATAATGCATTTAGAATATTTTAATATTGACTCTTTTCCGTAAAGGTACCTGATCCCCTGCACCCACGTGATGGTCAGCCAGCGCAGATCAGTCAAGGACCTTGACCTCTACAGTAAGAGCGCGGAGAAGTTCCTAAGTCTACGTCCGGTCTGCTGCATGCCGAAGACCTTGGACAGTCCCCTGTCCCCTCACAGTAACCAGCATCAGACACCACCCCCCACAACCAGGTACACTGCACCACTGCATTGTGGGAGCTCATTGTATGGCAGAATGCACCAATGCATTGTGGGAGATTGTTGTATGCCAGGATGCACCAGTGCATTGTGGGAGCTTTTTGTATGGCAGGATGCACCAATGCATTGTGGGAGATTGTTGTATGGCAGGATGCACCAATGCATTGTGCGAGCTTGTTGTATGGCAGGATGCACCAATGCATTGTGGGAGCTTGTATGGCAGGATACACCAGTGCATTATGCGAGCTTGTTGTATGGCAGGATGCATTGATGGAGATTTATAGAAGGATTTACTAGGGCATTGTAGGAGATGGTGTGGGAGAATCGCTGCATGCATGTACTATTTGTATTCTGTATATATTGTCTGTATTGTGGATATAGTACTCATCTGGAATGCGTGTACATGGTTTTCTTGGCTAATAAAGTTATTCAAACTGTCAAACAAAATCTGGCCCCCATTCTACAAAATGATTGTAGCGCTACACGAGACTTGACTACATGTTAATGTATGGGTGCTACGACTCTCGTAGCTCTATGATTATTCTGTGGAATGGATCACTGAGGATAATGTTACATTTTGGAAAGAGGAACATTTTTAAGGGCATTTTTAGAAATAATTTAGTTTTTCTGGTTCCTTCCTGAAGTTGAAATTAACTAATTCAAATTCCAAGAAAACTGATGTACATATGAGCTAACTTTTCTTCACTTCACTTTTCCCTGTCTGTATTTGTATTGATCTAACTCCTCAAAACCGTGAATATATCTTAGATGCGAGTATTTCATGGTGTATGGGGAGACAACTTCCCATCGCTGTTTCTGAATAGGCGCTGCAAGTGGAGCGAATTCTATTTATAGACGTACCCATTTTACTGATTTTGGTGATAAACGTGTAGGGGAAATGTGCATGATTGTTGTCTTTTTTATGTACCTTATGTTGCCTCACGATTTATTACCCGTGAACTATGCTGAACAACATAATTCATCTCTGAATCAAACAGAAATTTAAGGATACGATCCTTTGTAACGTCGTATTAAGATTTTCTTAGTCACTATAAGGCATAGACTTCTGTTAGCCTATCACCGGAATTCCTAGTTTTAAATGATATTTAAATGACGCACTTGCAGCCACTATACTGTTTGTATACTTACAGATTCAACCTGTCACCAAATGTATGTTTGCTTAGCATAGGACGGTCATTAAGTATACAAACGCTATTCAGAAATAATATTGCTCTGCTTCTATAGATATTGAAATGAATGGGTGGTTGAATTTAATTTCTTACTTGCATGAATATTTTTAGATGTTTTTGAAGAATTAAAATAGAGTTTCTGCAGTCTCATATATCATTTTATTATCTGTATCCTTTTGTTGTTCTCGTACTATTGTCTATCTTCGAATCCTATTGTTTACATCGTCGCAAATGGGTGAAAGATTCACGCTGCGACGTAAAACAATAACTCACTCACCCTTTTGTTTTCATATCATGTATTGTTTTCTACTGGCAAAACTTGACATCTCTCTTTTTAAAAAAATCTTTCATAGTTTTTATCATGGAATTATGTTCTGGTCCAAATTTGTGGGTCTAAATTATCCTTGATTAGCAGAGAGTTAAAGCAGATTTCAAGAAAGGCTAAAACAGATTCCAAGGATGGTTAAAAACAGATTCCAAGGAAGGAACTGATTCCTATAAAGGTTAAAACATAGGAAGGATAAACAGATTCCAAAGAATGTTAAAACAGATTCCTAGGAATATTAAAACAGATTCCAAGTAACATTGTAACGTTTAATAATATTTGTTGGTGTAGTATGTAACATTCTAAAAGAGATGTGAAGTTTTGCTAAGCCTCGTCTTTTCTTCTTGTTGTGTAGTATCTAATATTTGGTTATATATGTGCACTTGTTTTATCTGTAGCCCTGTATATGCTAGCCACACTAGAACTAGGCCTCCTCCTCCGACGACCCCTAGCACTAATACAAGACAGAACAAAACTTTCGGGGACTTTTTTTCCCGAAAAAGCTTGAGACGTAAACGCAGCAATTCCCAGCAGGTTACCATGGTAACGTAAGTGGTTGAAGTTTGCCGTCTAACAAGTAACAAGTGTTTTCCCCGCGAGCTGCATATTATATGTATTAACATGATTAACAGTATTTTCAGAAATACACTGTAATCGTTTTATTTTAATACGTACAGCTTGGGTATGGAGGGAAGTGTTCTAACTGTTAATGAAGCTCAAGATATTTTCTTTGTCTCGCATGATGCATGTTCAATATGGCAGGAATACTTCTTCTTTAAGCAGATTGTTGTTCTGTACAAAGTGTTCTTTTATTTTCCGGATTAAAAACCTCATCTCTTGAACATATATTATCGAAAATGTCGAAAATGGGTGAAAGATTCCCGCAGGGACGTTAAACTCCATATTCACTTTATAAGCCAATCATTAAGCAGCAAAGTTTGATCAAATCCATAAAATGACCCCCCACTGCTAAGATTAAGGGCATTATTTAATATAAGCACATTTGGTCTCTGCAAAATATTCTCCTTTTTGTTTGCATGACTTGGAAGTTGAATTGATGTTGTACACTCATGCTTTGATGCTTCATCAGCTTGTCATCCACGACAGTGTGCGACATATTAATTACATACTTTTCATGTTTTTTTTGTCAACAATGATCAACACTGCAGTGCTTATTTGCTTTCCAGAACACCACCACCTTCCGAAACTGTTGGGAAAAAAAACCCAAACAGTCCAGAGAATACGGAGCAAAAAATAGAGGATTACGAATCCAGTTATTTCGAATACCTGCACGACGCACGATACCGTCTGACAAAGTGTGCGAAAGCTTGTCAGAACTGGACGGCTCCGTACAACGGAGAGTTCCCTCCCCCTGACTGTTTCGTGGACAAATCCAATGAGAACAAGGGAGATAACTCATCAAAAGTGCCAACCGAGGCTGCAGACCATGAAAAGGGTTCAGCAAAGAATGATAAATGTGCAGCTGTTAATGGTGACCTGGAAACTAAGAGTAATTCCGATTCACCTGGGAGTCCTGGAAAATCAAACAATAATATTGTGAAAGATGTGCCTGATAAGTCGAAGGTCAAAGGGCACGGAACTGAGACAAACAATGGTGATAAATCTTCGGTGTGCAATAACTCTCATAACGATATTATTGCAACTTCTCCTCGTCTTTCAAAGCTAATTTCTTCCTTGGACAGCGTGAGTTCTTTCATCCGTTACCTGGATGACATAGACTGTCCCTCAAACACGACATCTTCCTCTATCGAAGACAGCTTTCACAGTTTGGAATCGGTGCTATCGAACTTAACCCTTTCGTCGTCTGGCGACGATGCCTCGAACTCCAGCAGCCAATCGGATTCGAGTTCGCATCACCGGTTGAAGCAGTCCGGTCGCAGTCCTGGGAGGTCCCACATCGAGGTCCCCAGTAGTCTGAGCCTGAGGGACACCTCCAGTTACGTCGAGATCTCAATGTCATCGCCACCCAACAAGTTGAACAGCCAGAAAGGACTGCTGCCACAAAGAAGCCACTTGCTGAGTCCAGACTCCACGCTGTCACCCAGTCGGTGGAACGACATCGAGCTGTCCTTCACGGCGGCCTCCAGTCCTTCCCCTTGCCTGGCCTCACGAGCCTTCGCGCTGCGCTACTCAAATAGTCCTGCGAATATCGGTGAGTTAACAGTGGTTCCCAAAGTAAATGTAACAATAATGTGGCCGTTCTTTATGCTGCACAACTCAAATAGTCCTCCGAATATCAGTGAGTTCACAGTGGTTCCCAAAGTAAATTAACACACTAACGCAGAAACTTGTTGAAGTGAATAATTCGATGTGTATTGGCCTATTCAATTTTGCATGTAACATGAGTGAGTTATAATGGTTTCCAAAGTTGCTGATTGGGGGATGCTTACCATTTTTCTAGTGGCCTGCTCCTTTCTAGCTGTACTGTCTGTACTTTCTGTCCGATGCATGCGCAGTTACACTGTGCAGTGTTGATCCTTGGTACAGAACAGCTAGAAAGGAGCAGGCCCTAGATGTCTTATAACTTGCAGCGATAGAAACTAACTTGTTAGCCCAAATAGTGATACAAATACCAAATGTTATGAATTTCTACTAGCCCTTAGGTTACCTTTAGCATTGGGAGAAATGGCCTCAGCTAGCGGGCTAGTGTTAATTTTGATCCCTGTGTAAGTGTTGTTGTTTTGGCTCAGGTCCGTTCCTGTCGGCGCTCTTCTCTAAGCTGGAGAGCATGCTGCAGAACTCGCTGTACACCAACCTGCTGCTGACGGACATCATGGCTAGACTGGGCGCGTACCCCCAGCCCCTCCTCCGCTCCTTCCTCCTCAACCACAACCTCGTCTTTCAGCCCACCGTCAAGTCTCTGGTGCAGGTCAGAGGTCAATCTGTTTAACCCTCTCCATGTTGAAGGCAACCGGAGATGCCCTAAAGGGCTGTACCTGTGCCTAATCTAGCAGGGAGAGGGTTAAGTTTGCTTATTTTAGAACTATTTTCTTGACTATTTTACCAAACGAACGTGAGGATGGTGTGCTGGGTTTTTGACTCGGTTGAAAAAAACATTAGCGGATTTATTCCTGTCTCTATGGGTGAAAAATTCCCGCTGTGACGTACAACAATAATTCACTCACTCACTCCGTTCTTATATTGTCTCATGTATTGTTGTATATGGGTGAAGGATTCTTGTTGCAATGTTTAGCAATAATTTTCTTATTCACTCATGCAAGTGAATAAGCTTTTATATGGGTTCCTTGTAGGATATGGTGAAAATGTTAATGCTAAACTTTTAGAGATGGAAAGTGGCAGCTTGGGGTGTATACTCCCCTTAGGGAGTTGATACAGTTGATTGAATACACACATTACATCCAAATGGCTGCTTTAACAAAACTGGTGCCGCTGATCTTAAATTCTGCTTTGCTGAAAGTGCTGAATATATGATGTGACTCTCCTATGTTTTAGGTGCTAGCTTCAATGCGTCAGAAAGTTGACAACTATGCACGAACAATTCCCAACTTTGAACGTCTGATTCTCCGAGCTCGGAAAAACCTGGTGTCGCGGATTGATACTCGCAATGGCGCCGGCTCAACCCCTGTACTTGGTCTCGGACAAACGCCGCCGCTCAAACCTGTCCGAGCGGCAACAATATCTGAAATACCAGGCAAAGGTTGGTAGATTGTGGTTCTTTTCATGACACTTGTGGTGCACGTTGTCTCCCTTGGTTCATCTGTAACAGCTATCAGTTCAAATCCCGCCCAGGGGGCCTGGCATCAATGTTCGTGAAAGTTACCTTTCTGACGCGATATTGATAGGATGCGCTGACTGTAGAGTGGCAATGCAGTTATGCAGTCTTGTCAGTACCAGCTTGTGCTCGCAGGTTTACTGCAACATTAAGCGCTACGGATGTTGCGGGTTTCCTCCTGCCCTAAACTGACAAGTCGTGA
>JAVCKZ010046447.1:0-18889 GCA_034780755.1 Lepetodrilus elevatus
CGCGATCATGGTTTGACCCATCGATCTTCCGCACTCCGGGCGGGCGCTCAAAGCTTTACACCACGGAGTCGGTATGTGTCAAACTGTATTGCTCTCCTGATTCTCTTTATAACATTGTCTCCATTCCGCTGATTTTTATTCCCATTTCCCCCGTTTGTTCTCATTCTTTCAGCATTCCGTCTGTCTTCTATGATTATCTCATTTTCCCTAATTCTGTCTTGTTTCTCCTAAATCTCTCCACATCTCCTGAATCACTACATGCCCCCTAACTTTGTCCAGGAGCCTAATTCTGTCTTGTTTCCCCTAATTTTATCCATCTCTCATAAATCTTTCCATGCCCCCTAATTCTGTCTTGTTATCCCTAATTCTCTCCACATCTGAATCTCCATGCCCCCCAATTCTGTCTTGTTTCCCCTAATTCTATCTTGTTTCCCCTAATTCTGTCGTGTTTCCCCTAATTCTGTACCTTCAGTGAGCCTCTTCACCAGCCTCTCCGTGTACATCTGTTTCAGGTCTAACACTGGTTTCTGGGCCTCTAGTGCTCTGGCTTTCTTCATGGCCTCCGAGGGCGTCAGTCCAACCCACTCGGCCTCTTCCTTCTGAAACACATCCAAATATACAATGGTCAGTGGACAACACATTATGCTTGACAAGAAGATTTACTTGGAAAATAAAAAAAGTTGAATAATATATCTTAAAGATATCAGGTGAGAATGAATTAGCCCTCTCCCTGCTGTATTAGACACAGATACCGCTTATTTGGGCATCTAAGATTGCCTCTAGGATAAAGAGGGTTAATGCTTCAAGTTGCAGCAGGAATATTTCATCCACATGCAACGTCAGGTGAGAAACAAACTGCGTCAACTCAAGTAAAATTAAAACATCAAACAATTCAAACATCAAACAAAGAAAAGACATTTTAAGTTTACTTTTTACAATTGAATTTAATGTTTATATTTTATGTCTAATATTGAAATTTATTTTTGATGCCTAGTAGTGACAGTAAGTATCATAGCAGTCAATTTCGGTGACACCTAATTGGAGATATATCATTAGATACTTGCAGGGATATCATTAGATATTAGTTACCCGGGTATGCTTAATTAGTATCAATACGGCATCGTGCACTTTGACAAACACATTGCACTGTACGTAAACCACGAAAATATCTGTACACCATACATCGTCAACATTATAGCACGGTTGCTAGTGAGGCTTTCAATGGTTGCTATGAAGGACGTCTATATCGTGACATTTCATGCGACGTCACAATGGGAAATTGTCAGCTGTGCGTCGCTGGGTAGCGCATTTATGTTTGACCAATTTATGTCACCAGATTTTGAATGAATCTCTCGGTATCTCATATCAGCTTACGCTTCCTATTCTTATATTTAATTTAATATTAATTTTTAATTTTGATGTTTAACTTTGATTCTTAATTTTGAGTGTAAATTTAAAGTTTTATCTCATAACAATCACCACAATACAACCGTTTCTCCGTCACCAATTGGCAGTAAAACATTCAGACCCCAAACCTGCAGCTTAGCAGGGAAAGACATAATTCACAGCCACATTCTATTTCCAGACACCCAGTGAAAACTCTGCACCTCGAGAACACCTCAAACCCTAAAACTGACACCAATTTGAAAATTTACAACTTCAAAGGTAATTTGAGTTTTGAAAAATGCTTCGAAATGACCTCTGCAGTTGGAAAGGTCGACTTGCAGTTGTCCTTGTGCAACACCAACAACACTGGTAATTAACGGGCAGCGCTTCAGAGATATGGGGGAGGGGTGGCAAGAGGGGGAGTGGAGTGAGATGAGATGGAGGGGACAGATAGATTTATAAGTAACCATGTCCAAGCATGACTTGTTCCGTTCCGAGTCAAATCCTTCCAAATGAGTAAATTAGGTGCTAATTCTCCAGCCATCTTGACGGAGAAGCTAGACCTGAACCGAGACTGGGTGGACTTCCTGTTTAGGATGACAGACTTCACATTGTCCTATGATGTTTTCTGCTGTCAAAAGGTCAAAGGATATCTGAACCGTAGGAATTTCAATATGGCTTGAAAAGTTTCAAGAATATTTTGAAAATTTGCTGGACATCTGTGGTGTTGGTTAAAATTTAAAATATTCTGAAAACTTCAAAATTTGAAGTCAAAGGTGTTGAAAGTTGAATGGAGTAAAATAGGGGACCATTGTAAAAAGAATTTGTGGAAAGCTAAGCTTAAAAACTTATGTGGTAGAAAATTGGATGGGAAAAGAACTATTGCAATATGGTACAAATATTGTGAAAAGCTAAGCTGTGAATAAAGATGTAGTTTATTTAAAGGATAGTTTGAGACCAACATACCTTAAATTTTAGATGAGCTGTTGTAATCTCAAGTCATTCACGAGTGACAGATACAAATTTTGAATATAGTACCCAGACTTTTCAATTAATAATCCTCCTATCCAGCATCAACTATTACCAAATATTACGACAGCATATGAAATTGAAAATAAATCCCTCCTTTTCAACCTAAACTAAATACTTTTCCCCAAACACCAGTGTCACCGTGCAGATATCACCCCCCCCACCCAAGACACAAACACCCCACCCCCTACATGCGCCCGGGGATGAAGCCCCACAATACAACCCCACCCCTTCAAATCCACTGCTAGTCTTCGGGACATGACATAAGCCAGGTATTAACTCACTGCTAAATATTACAGAGCCCAGAGGTACTTGCACTGGGTTTATCACATACTCAAGACATGTCGTCTTTAAGAAGGATTAACTGGGAGTTCGCACATCAAAGGCGAGATGAATTCGCGATCAAATTGAGATGTCCCGTGAGTTGTGTCGGCAAACAGCCATCGTATGGACACTAAAGACGGTCTTTACTTCAATTGGCCCGAATCAATTTTCCTTTTTTGTCGAAGGTATTAATGAAGTAGGTTTTCAATTGACTTTGGGCGGTTTGATTGGAGAGTTGAGTTGCGTGACTCGGGATGACGTAACGCGAGAGGTAATAGTTTTAATGTCGGGGAGAGATATACGGTAGTAACATTATGTAGGCCTACAAGAGCCAGGGGGAAAATGAAAGAAAATTGTGGGGAATTTAAAGAGAAAAGTATGGGGAATGGAGATAATAAGTGTGGACATAGAATCAGTGGACGGAAAAAAATAAGGAGAAACAGAGAATACAGTTAACAGAGGGAATGTCGAGAATAAATGTGAACGGAAAAAATCAAGGAAAATGGACAGAATATTATGAGAATCAGAGGGAATGTCGAGAATAGATGTGAACTGAAAGAAATCAAGGAAAATGGAGAGAATACCATAAAAATAATAATAATGATTGCATTTATATTATATAGCGCATCATTCACAATGATAGTGCTCTGTGCGCGTATGAGGCTGCACCATGTCCAGTGTGCGGTTTGCTGTGAACACACATCAAACTGGACCGGACTGGACTATGAGAATCAGAGGGCATATAGAGAATAAGGGAAAGGAGAGAATTGGACAGAACAGAGATAATCTGAGAATCGGTGTGAACAGAGAGAATAAGAATGAACAGAGAATGGAGAGAATCAGGGGGAAAGGAGAGAATCAGGAAGAACAGAGAGAATCAGGGAGAATGGAATGAATACGTGTGAACAGAGAGAATCATTGAACTCATAGAATAATGGGGAATAAAGAGAATCACCGGAATGGAGAGAATAAGGAATTTGGAAAGAATCAGAATTAATAGAATTATGGAACAGACGAGAAACACGGAGACCCAACTATACAATGAGTGAGTGAATATGGAGTTAACGTTGCTGCGGAAATCTTTCACCAATTTGCGACGACCAACTATACAAGGATACATTCATAATGCTAAGACAAATATCATGCCACAAGTTCTTATGAACTTTAAAATTCTGACAATAAAACCCCCAATAAATTACTACCATAATTTTATTTTATTTTATTGAATTACGGTAGTGGCTTTACATTGCACTGCAATATTGAATCCATATGCGATGACTATCATAAAACACAATATTTACGCAATCTCCCGATCTTCATTGGGTCGTCATCCCTGCTGAATAAAATCAGTGTTCTATTTCTGCATGTGATCGGGCAACTTAAGTCGCCTTCAGCAGGGAGAGGGCTAATTGTCTCTCACTATATCAATCACAACACGGGAACTTTCAACATATGGATCCTTTAACATTGTAATCTGTGTACCAAGTACTCTATTATAAACCACTTTACCTTCTTATAACTATCTGTTGTACACCTTATAACTATCTGTTGTACACCTTATAACTATCTGTTGTACACGGCTGAGACTTAAATGTAACATCTGTCCATCTATCATAAATACATCTTTCATCCTTATTGTCCATCATTAAAATCATGTAAATATATATGTTGTACGTTTCTGTCCATTATACAAATCATGTAAATATATGTTGTACATGGGAAAATATATATGTTGTACATTATTATATTATGATAACAACGCAGCTCTTTGAGCGTGGATATAGCACATTGTAGATGGACTTAGTGTTACTATTGTTAGATATCTTATAAATATCTGTTATACGCATGTCAAGACTTAAACATGATATCTCTGTCTGTTTCCTTGACAACACCAGTTATTATTATATTTATTCTATTATCTCAATTATGAAAATATTATTTCCCATTCTTTAGTCTCAGATTCCACCATATTGCTGACATGAGCATGTTTTGACGGCAGATATGTATTGTGTATACAGAACTTGAATGCCACAGACGGCATTACAGGTAAATATAGCATTGACAATAGGTGCACAATAGGCCACTGGATACAGAGCTCATGGACAACAGATCTTTTTAAAAAGGCATTATAAAATAACAATTGTCACGAGCAAAGAAATTTAATACAATAGAAAATAATGGCATTTTTGACTGATCATTTGTGTTTTGAAATTAAACTATAATATGGACATTCTCAGTAATACAAAATGATTTATTTAGAAAATATATTTTAATTAACTACCTGAATTGATATTTTAGTTCTCCCTTTGTAATATCCTTTCCCAATTTAATGCCATCTTGAATTTAGATATGAATATCTTTTGTAACTTTTTTTCTCCTTAAAATGTTTAATAAAAATCCACACGGTAATTATACATGTGTGAAAGAACACGCTTGTGGGAACGACTTTCGAAAAGTGTCAAATTTTGAACTGAGGTCAAGAATAAAATTTTAAAATAAAATTTAATTATTGTTGTGAACGAGGCAAACAGGTGATTTATAACATTAAAAGAGTGTGAACGTTTGGTACTAGATGTATAGGTGCCAATCAATGCTCATGTCAACATTGACAGGTATCAATTACAAGATGTCCATTTTCACATATTTAAATATCTCTGAATTCACCCACACAACTTATTCAAATTTTACCCCGAAAGGATTATTTCCCAAGGGAACAGGGCAAGGGAGTTGAGGAAGAACCGTCTTCAAAACGCTGTTAAAATCAAATTCATGGATACATAATGACCTGAAAATTGATTCGCAAGAACTTGACGGACAATAATACTAACTCTCGTACCCCTTTATGGTATTCTAATAGAAAGCATAACCTCAAACTGGCCTTACCCGGCCATAAACGTCTCGGAAACCCCCTAATTAGGATCCTCTACCCCTTGGGACGATACCCTCTCCTGCATTCTGGGGCCGTGTAACTACCTATTAAACTTGTAGAGTTCCCAGTCGGAAGGGACAGGGCTACCCCCTAGGGGCCAGGATTTTGTGGGGGGCAAGGTCTGGAGAGATCTCCCAGAAGACACGGTCACTCCAGAGATTTCAATGGGGGGAGTTAAAACGTGCTATTACCTGGGTAGGGGAACCGTGAGGATGTTCGGAGATGGACCCCAGGGGCTTGGGAACAGGGTGGGGGTCATACTAGGACCAGAGAGAAAGGGACATGCTTATAGCACAGGTGACAATTTTCGCCTTAGTTCCTAGTGAGAAAACCACAGGTCTCAAGGTGGTTGGTTCACTAAGAATTCTTACTGCTGACACTGGTCACTGTGACAAATTCCATTCTAGCTGCGTGGTCAGCCTAATTTACTTTAATAGCAGGGCTGGACAATGTCCGAGTTGTAAAAGCGACGGACGAAATATGGTTTTTCCATTAAGGTCAATTATGTGACAATAGTTTTCATGCTTTCCTGGGAAGAAATAATTCCGACATTTGAATAACCTTTTGATTGGTCAAGATGGAGCAAATGATATCACGGAAAATTGAAATGAAATATTTTATCGAATATAGAATCGTGACCGGTCATTTTGATGACTATTTCTGTAGCTATTTGTTGAATTATTTGTTATATCCTAGGTGAATATCTGCCCCGAGTTCTGGCCCTGAGATTACAAAACCTTTTGAGTACGATTTCATGCTCAAGCTCGAAATTTATATGATGCTTTATGAACAAAACTTTGAGTTGAGCATGAAATTATATTAGTTTTGTAATCTCGGAACCAGGTGGGAAAAGAAAAACAATTTCCTCAACTTTGAAAATGATCATAGCTTAAGAGTTTTAGGACTGGAGGAAATCTGCTACATCAAAAGTGCTGAATATTGCAGTAAACCTGCAAGCACAGAAGACACAGTACTGAGAGACCATGTTTTCTCCTAAGTTGGCATAACTTGTACCCAATCCCATTCCATTGTGAATAAAATATGTTTAAACGAAACTGAGAGACCAATGATAATCACAGCATTACAACGGTACTGACATTGCATCCTATCGTGATCTTGTCGGAAATTGTGACTTTCACGAACATTGATGCCAGGCCCCCTGGACAGGATTTGAACCTGGGGCCCTCGACTCAGGTTCAACATTGCGTTACGACCCACCCCATACACACTGACATGGACAGTATGCCAGCTACTATATTGAGTCTCAGTGTAAACATTTATAAACCAAAACCATAGAAACACATCAGGCTTAAACCAACTATACCCCAATTAGAAACATTTATTTCTTTTAAACAAGGTAGATAACTGATCCCAGTTCACCCGAAACCACGTAACCAATTCCAACTGCAAATGAAAAACAATTAAAGTAAACAAAAGTTTCGGACACGTCTGGCAAAATTTCAAATCCACGATTAATTTTTCATTCTTTCTCCCAAAGTGATGTCAGAAATGGCCAAACAAATACTGATACCACAGAACCAAGGAAATCCCAGAGGGGAGGACCGATTGTAATGGAAAGTAAATACCAGCATTATTTGACCCCAGTAGGAGACCAAAACCTGTAGCTGGGCCGGCAATGCAGGGGGTAAGGGGAAATAATGCAGGGGGCAAAGGGAGATAATTAGCTGCCATGCTAGCGTCGAAGGCGATAATTGTTGCCAGTTATGTATATAAATATCTACGTGTAGTATATGCCTAGCCAGGACATCCAGTTGATGTTGCAACAGTAATTAGGCTCGATACAGCCACAGAGGAAGGTATGCTGTTCTAACCAAGTGATAATGGTCGTGTCCTCTCAACAGTAATTGCCATTGTACTTATCTTTGATGAGAAAACTTTAAGCTTAACTCTTTCACTGCCAAGAGTATATGCTAGTAATGAAAATATTTTAACATGTCTGAAAAAAATTCAAATCACTGATTTATTTTTTAATTCCTTCTTCCATAATTATTGTGAAACATTTTTCATAATTTTTATCGCTGATTTTGAAATTAGGGATGTCCTTTATTGCAGTGTTCAACCAAGCAGGGACAAAGCTAACTGCAATATCTGAATGACTAACGGTCATTGAACTATTTCGCCCATCATAAACATAATCCAAATTAAAAATCACTGCTAAATGGTCAGGCAATGCATAATCTCCCATAACAGGAAATGCTCTGACATAAAAGTCAGTCATAGCAATACCATGACAATGTATACACCCGCCCCTCCACTACAAACAAGCCAGTCCACATGTATCCTGTCCATCCTGTCGCCACATCACTGTCCATCCTGTCGCCTCCAATACCCTATCAACCCGTCCATCTGACGACAGTAAGTACTACAAAGATAACACTAACAGACCGGCACACCCATCAGCCGTGCCAACTTTCCCTACTGTGACAGGATATGGGATAACGTTACCCCGGAAGACATCACCCTCCATGACACAATTCGCTGGGTGAAAATCTTGGCACCCCGTTATCCCATTTCTGGAAGACATCACCCTTCATGACACAATTCGCTGTGCGAAAATCTCGGCCCCTGTCATCCCATTTCCGGGTGAAAATCTCCATGAGATGGACAGTTCCACCTGATATGGACAGTCCCACCCGAGAGATGGACAGACAGCCCCACCCGTATGTATCCGTCGACACAAATTCTGCCTGCTCAAGTCATCCGTCACCCGTCGCCGTCAGTATTGTATCGGCCAGCATGGGTAAAAATACTCGACTTATAAGATAGTAAATCTATATAAACTTATCCCCCATCAATCATACAACAGCTGATCACGGACCAAAGTCTGGCTTAATTCCATCAAAAGATCAGCCCACAATTTCAATAAACACAATGGGAATTGCCCATTCGTAAACCCTGTTGTTGTACGCTGCCCCTAAAAATCACTCTTTACCCCATCTTTTTATAGACATAATGGGCTATATGCGAAGACAAACAGCTTATACTATATTATACTGTCACATATCATTTCCTGTTGGATAGATACTTATAATAGAAAGCTGATAATAGTCAGTGATGCATCTTCCGAGACAGATAGTAATTTATCACAGTATCAGCCGATTGACGAAAATATTCTTTACCACGTCAAGTATATTGGTCATTAATAAGGATAGAATTACAGAAAGTCAAAATTCAATGAGAATTTGATATTTTGATAGCATATCCAAAGCCAAATTTAGCATGTTTGAAACCGAATATGCTTTTGTCTACTGTAGGTTTCAATGTTTTTACTTTCAATTCTGACAAACCTTTTTCATGTTGGGGCATCCAGAGATGCATGATAGAAAATTAATAAACAGTTTCACCATAGAAAGTCTAGCAAAAAAAATCTGAAGAATTTGATTAAAAAATCAAATTTAGTTAGGCATAATTGGGAATGTTTGTAAAACACTTGAAATAGTTTAGAAATAGTGCTAGATTTGACTCTAAACCCCAATCAAAAAAAAATAAAAAATAATATTTTGTACATCACCATACCGCAAAATAAAATCCTTGGTCTATTATACCAGTGGGTGCTTGCAGGTTTACTGCAACATTCAACACTATGGATGTTGCAGGTTTCCTCCTGCCCTAAACTGATGAGCTTTGATATAATTAAGAACTTTGATAGTGGCTCTAAACCCCCAAGTCCAAAATTTTAATTATTTTTTAAAAGTGACAAATAATGTATTAGCAAAATAAAATAAAATCCAATTTATACCAGATAATTTTGTGGGGGGATTGAATTTGTGCTTTACATTGCAGCCTGAATATTTCACCCATACATCAAAGACAAACCATTCAAATATTATGCAAGAAAATACTATGACAATATAGATGGTGCCCCAGATGGTACCAACAGCCAGAAAATTCCAAAGGCACACAACTGATTACCCCTATTGATCCTACCTTCCACACGACTCTTACGAAACACTTGCAATTTAGTCTACATTATTTTCATAAACGAGTGGGTTTTCTTAACCCAAAACAGGCCGCAGTTCATCGAAATTGAATAATTAATGGTATCGCGTAACATTGCAGTCCATTAATTCCTCCGAACAATTCAAAGCGAGCTTATCACGACAGACACTTATTCAAGGTTAGGGAATCTCTGGAGACAGCCCTGGTCTCCCTTGTTTAATAGCACGTCATCGCCTGGTTAATACAACATAACATGGGTAATGATTAAGTCAGAGGTCGGGGTGAGGGGTAGGGGGGAGAGTAACAAGCTGGACCCAATTCCTCCAGAGCAGTGGGATCCCCACGAGGACCCTTTACATTACCAAGACACTGAAAGCCATCAGGTCTCCCATTAGAAGCTCGCCTACCGACGTTTTATGTCCCTTTTTGTGGCCGCACAAGTGCTGGCTATCTCTGGACAAGGGGTCAAGGTGTCTGGCCGGACACGTGGTAGTGACCAGTGGGGGCCGGCTTCAAAGGGAATTGGGTCCGGGCTGGCCCTCCTGGGTCCATTATACCCCTGTGTGGGTGACATTATCGTAATGAGCACCCATGCGGTCCCCACCATCTCTCCTCATTACCTTCAACCTTATGGGGTGCTGGACAACATCGGGAGTGAAAACATTGAAAACATTTCTCTCTCTGTTGCCATTGTTTCCTGTAGTACAAGATTGGAAAACGTGGAGGCTTGGTTTGAAGTGTGGATGGATTAAAATGTAAATTACGTCCTTTCTGTCTCGGTGAATGGGATGTCGCCGCTGCTTGTGATAAGACCCTGTCCTGAGTCATTACCTGGCGGGACCTGTATAGGATCGCGGGGCTCATCATCAAAACTCCGGACAATTTCCGGGCTTTCGGAACTTGGACGTGATGAATCGAACCCGATGGAGACACGACAATGACACTCGTCGATCAAGGGGCCCATGAAATGACATCAATGTAAATGAAGAACCATATTTTAGCGGCCATTTTCAAAGCAAACAAAAACACGGGGCCATCTTTGCGAGACATCTCTATTGGTTACGTAAGACATGATGGCTGGGAAAGAGACTACGAGTCGACTCTCAGTTAAAATTTCAAGATTGGTCGTAAGCTCAGTTCAAGGATGAAGTACCACGTGGGGATTTTCTTCAATTAACTCACACCTCGAAAGTTTCAATCCCTTTGAAGCTCGTCAAAGATGAAGTTCCACTCAATACTCATTAAGTAATACTTTTGGATTAAGTTCCATATATTCACATTATTCACACCGTATTCACACCATATTCACAGAGAATTCCTGCTAGTCCACTTCTCATACTTCTCAACATTTCTTAAGTAGCATTGCAAATACTAGGTTTGTACCAGTCAATAACAATCCAAATATAATTTTTGAATTAATAAATATCATAGAAACCGAGAATGCAGTAAACATTTAACACTAGATTTGTACCAGTCAATAAAAATGAAATACCCATTTTGAATTAATATATTAATAAATTATCATAGACATAGAAACCTAAATAGTCAATAAGCCTATAATTACGGAAAACACTAGATTTGTACCAGTCAATAAAAACTCAAAATATAATTTGTGAATTAATACTTTATCATAGAAACCTTACATATAGTAAACCTCTAATTATGGCAAACCCTTTAAGGTAAATCCAAGCCCTGCAAATATAAGCTTAACATTTGATGTGCAAGTAAACATGGTGTAACATATCCATCGAAATACAAGACAGCCCGTCACCAAACTTAATCCATGTAACTACTTAAATACTTCTCCAACTTCGATATTTGCCCAAAGAGATTATTTTTTTCTTCAATTTGAGAAAGTGAAACCTTCAGTAGTAATAACACACCCAGGCCTGTATCCTTGTACAAATTTATTTAGCCCAGCCATCTGTTGTAACAATCTGAAGAACGCAATCGTCCACTAACTGGTCCCTATGTACATACAAAGCCTATTATATAAAGCCGAGAAGACAATATGGACATGGAAGGAAGGGTATATTAAGATCCCCCCCCCCACCCGGGGTCCGAATCCCAGCTCCCCGAGGCTAAGGAAGTGTGATGAGATACCTTGAGAATGAACCACTACTTTAAAATTCTACTTACTTTGTCTATACAGGAGGACAACAAGTGTCAGGTGTAATGTCTTGAAATTTCAGACTAATTTTCAATGGAGGTACGTTTGCAAGGTTACACCCAGAACAGATTGACAAAAAAAGACACCAATCGTGATTTTGATCTTCGGTGTCAGGTTACATAATTTAAATCAATGCGTATGGCGCAAATTCATTTAGAAAGCATAATTATTTTTACATCCAAGTACAAGCATACACAATATTACCACATAGGAACTTGTGCATGGTAATGTATCTGAGAGCCTTTAAATATACGAGCACACAAATTATGAAACAATTGGCGACAATATTACCACATGCTAGTAGCTTGTAGACTGTAATGTATCCGAGAGTATTTAAATAGAAGAGCACACAAATTATGAAACAATTAGCGTCAGGAACAGCAGCAATGCAAATATACTTATCCCGTTAATTTAATTCGGTGGCCATTTCAAGCAATGTTGCACATGTAATCGTTGCCACTAATGTTTCAATGTTACGTGACATGCCAACAAAAATAATCAGATTCAAGGCGTAGTTTCACACAGTACCCGTCTTAAATTTAGAAATACCTTTGTAAAATTCATTTAACCTTACATACACGGAACCTCCCTTTAATTTAGGAATAAATTTGCAGTACATAAGCTTACATATACAGAACCTCCCTTTAATTTAGGAATAAATCTGCAGTATATAAGCTTACATATAGAGGCGCCCCAAATTTGAAAACAAGCATGGCCTTGCTTTGAGAATAAAGCTAATGGGCGTGAGTACGATGACAATGACAAAGTTTTGAATTAGATTTGGGCGGACATATGACCATGTGTGCAAATCAACTTATAATATTGCTTGAATGCTACTTGGGGATTTCATTGGATTAAGTACCTGTCAGAAAGTGGGATGTCTGCAAACAATTTAATCACCTGAACATTATGCACAGCTGGACACATAAAAATCACATTAGTGGAAAATCAGTGAGAATTAGCGGACATTTTTTTCGCACTTGTCTGTCCATTATACATGCAGGGAGGAACATTGTGCTGGCTGTGTCCGATTTTCCAGTAAAATGGGTAAAATTACGGTCATGGATTGAAAAAAAAGAAACAGCTTGTGTTCATTTTGATATTTTGTCTTTTTAAAATGAGGAAAACTTACGGAAATGGGATTGAATAAAGAAACAGCTTGTTATAATTTTGATCCTTTATGCCTAAAGTTAGGATGAAATGGTACTTTGCTTACATGAAAATTATTATTTTATAATATAATTTTAGGGTCAATGATGTTAATTAAACAGAAATACCATAAACATTATATCATTCTCTTCTTCTTCCTTCTTCTTCTTCTACTTCTTCTCCTTCTTCTTCTTATTATTATAAGAAACCTGCTGCTTTAAGTTTATTGATATTATAGATTATGTGAGAAAAAGATAATTTCTTTAAAACATAAAATATTTGTTGGATCATCCCAAAATTGTAATTTTTATTTCCCATTTATCAAAAACTCCTAAAACAAAAATATGTTTTTCTTTGATAGATTATTACTGTAGTTCAAAACACAGTCATCAAATATCTACACATTTACACTTAGGTACATCTACATGAGTGATAAATTTGAACCTGTTCTCAAAACACCAATAAAAGGTTTCTGAAAAATCTAAAAGTTCAGTGTAGAATGAAATCCAATTTTGATCATACAGTTATAGGGTAGTTGACCACAAATACTCTTATTATTAATTGTATCCCCCATAAAATACAAATCAAACTTTTTTTGGTGCATTATTTATTTAAGAAATTACTTTTCTATGGATAAATCTTTGAATTTTCAAAAAGTAATTAACAAGATGTATATCTCCGATGACCCGTGTCCTAGCTTTGTACGTATAAACATGATGACAGTTGGTGTATCGCACATAAACCTGTACTTCAATCCAGCGCTACTACACTGAGTGGGTTGGACAGTCACACCCTCCAAAATCATCGATCCGTTTTACCCCCAAACCTCCACCCATAATCCATTTCCTGCCCCTCTTCAGTAATCGCCGAAAAAAACGACATACGCTTTCCTCGTAAAACATCAATTCCGTTAAAATGTACAACGTCTCTGACTAAGTCACACGGTCGACTCAAAACTCTAACCATCATACGCCGTTGTCTTGAGAAACGTTCCATTCAAGTTTTTCAAAGGGTGCATGGCTAAACATGATCATTGGACCTCATAAAACATTAATGTTTAGTGAAATTTCAGACAATTGAACTGTCTCGGGAGCTGCGAGAGCTCAGAAGTCGTCATAAAGCAGACTCGGGATACCTGAGTAACTCCAATTGCGGATGGAAACCCCGAACGTATTCTCTTTTAACTGCCGTGGGTCGGAGGTCAAATAGTAATGTCTGCTCTTGGTCTGAAGGGGTCAGATACTCTCCAAACAAAAGTGTTGCTCTTTCGATGAAACTCTCGTCAGTGACCAAAGCAGAACAGATTGTTTATTGCTAACCCTGGTCGTCAGTTGACAAATTTAGTCACAGCTTAGTGGAAAGATGGAAATATGACAATGGTGGCACAAATTCCGACACCCTGGAACCAGACGCATGGAGCCATGGAAATCTACCAAGAAAATCTGACTGACACTCACATTATATCTATGAATGCAAATTTTCCAAAACATTAGTAGTATTATTGTTTTTTAACTGAACTGGAATAGATTTGAATTTGATTAACATGTCATTGTGATAAGTAAACCGTAGTATTATTGTTTTTTAATTGAAACTGGAATAGATTTGAATTTAATTAACACGTCATTGTGATAAAGTAAAGCCTATTATTATGCTCATTGAGCCCTTCAATCTCTCAAAACAATACTGAACCAGTTATGATTCACCTCATAAATCATAAACCAACTACCGCGGCGGAGGAACAGGCGGATGGTTCTGGAGGAAGAGGAAGTGAAGACTAGAAAGAAAATAGGCCCCAAATAAAATGATAAAAAAAAATATTAAAAAAATAAAAGAGTGTGAGTGAATATGGAGTTTAACATCACTGTGGGAATCTTTCATCCATTTGCGACGATTAAAAAAAAAAGGGGAAAAAAAAGAATAAAATGACCACAAAAAAGGGACAATTTTTATTTTATTACAATTTAAAAAATAAATTAATAATACAAAACATATGAATACACATTATTGATATCAGCTTCAGTCCTGTGAGAAATATCCTCACCCTGGGAACATCTCAGAAGCATATTACTCCAACCAGAAATCCATGTGAACAATACACATAAATAACACAATAACCGCTATCTGTACCGAGATATTCAAATCAGCGACTCTTTGATGACAGCAGTTAATATTCCGGCAACAAGATCCTTGGCTTCCATTTGCTTCAATTCCAACACGTCATCAAACAGTTTCGGGCATCATCTACATGATGGCAATCTCTTATAGCGGACCAATCAAACTAACACTTGGGGGATAATCTTTATTGTATCTTTCCACCAGCGTTCCGAGGCAAACAGTGGATCTGTTCAAACATCCACAAAGTTTAACTGAAGGAGTCGATGCTATGGCATTTGTAGCGAAAGTTGTGTAAATATTGGCATTAAAAGTTACGCTAACTTAATTATTACTAATCTTGGTCAATTCCTTTGAAAACTTGAAAGAGAAATTAATAAGATTTATAAAAATAACTTTTGGTATTACATATATTTATATTTATTTATATTGAACAATTGGTAGCATATTAATTCTGTGGTAAGATAAACCTGGATTTCATCTTTGATATTTGATCAAATTAACATCTTTATGACATATTATTGTAAATTTTCTGTTTGTAGTTTGCATTTATTGTAATCTGAACAAATCGAAAATTAATTAACATTCTGTTTGAATTAAAATGGGTATTATAGTAAAATCTATATTACTTTAATAATTCATAAAAACATGGCTAAGTATCATAAACTAAATCTTAATGTATCAGTTAACATATTTGAAAGCAATTATCTAGTGAATTTGTTTGCATAATATTCTTCATATGACTTGTGCCATAGACAAAGATGACATCTTTTTCTGCACCAAATTACCAGTGATTTCTTTACCGTTACTTAACCCTCTCCCTGCTGAAGGTGACTTAAATTGCCAGATTAAATGCAGAAATAGAACACATTGATTTTATTCAGATAATAAAAAAAGTTGAAAAGTTGAAATTTCATTTTTTTGTTCCACTTTATGCAAAACACAATTTTCGGTAATTTTTAACTTGAACTCACTCCTATGTCATCTTTGATGATTGTCGTGATAACAACCGCAACCACACGTACATACCTTTCCACAATACATTACAACACACCAAAGAAAACACAGAACCTGTACGTATCTCGGAATCTCCAATTGCAATTTACTACGTGTCTGTGGATAATTATCAAAGCGTAAAACCACCGCCAGAACATTTTTAACAGTAATTCCGCAAATCCGTCACCTTACGAACAATAGCATTAGAAGTTCCAGAACAATACCTGCGTAACAACACCTACATGCATCGACGTAATAATTTGTCAAACTTCTTGAGAGATGTTGTTCTTTAATGAGTAAAATATGAGAGTTAAAGAGATAATGTGCCATTGGATGTTGCCTGAGACAAGGGATTGGGATGCGGTAGAACACAGAACAGCCAGATCGTGATGACATCAAACAAGCACCTGCTTTGAAGACGGTAATCCCACAACAAGAGTCAAGTCTTGGCTGTGATCATCACGCTGCAATCCCCATGCCACATACAGAGTGGGTACTCAACAATAAAATTGTCTCACCTTAAATCCTCTGCCCCCCACCCTCCCGAATCTTATCCCCACCCTGGGGCACTACGATCCTCTAAGAGTATCCACATCACAAAGGAAACCAGTACAACACATTTACCATAAGTGATGCTTTTTTAAGATGAAGGAGATGAATACTATTCGACTTTAAAGTTCCATTTCATGCATTTAAAAAACATCTTTTAGAAGCTTAACATGCGAAATAAGCAGATTTGGACATATTAAACCAGAAATAATTATTAACAATATGTATTGTGATGTTTTAAGATTTCTACTAATATAACAATGGATCAAAGACATATTTTAACTAGACGTCAAAGAAAAGAATAATTAATAATCTTTAAAAATTAAATCTACAATAGTAAAAAATAATTACATTTGTTATACAAAATCGGCACGTTTGGGAAAATGTACAGTCTATTATGTTGTCTACTACGAGTTAGTTGATAATCTACCACAGTTCATTAAGATTAATTAAGTAAATTTGCCAAGACATTGATGAGTGCAGTCGTAATCTGACACACTGTCAGACAGGCCTTTGGTGTCAATCAGTCAATATGTGACACTAATATGACACACAGCACAAACGTATGTCTATACATATAAATCTATTGAATGATAAATTAATATAAAATCATACTAGCATTGAAAATACCAACTCAGTGAATTAAATTATGATAAAAAAAAATTAGTTGCCTTTTAGGACATATAAAATTAGCTTAACAGTAATATTATTTTAACAATGAATAAATACTAAATGTCTACAGGCTCCAGGTATTCTTCAAGAATTACAAAACACATTGGAAGAAGAATGGCACCAGATTCATCAAGCCGAGTTATGAAATTTAGTAGAAAGCTTCCCTATGAAATAACAGGGATCGAAATTAACACTAGTCCTCTAGCCCGGGTCATTTCTCCCAATGCCAAAGATTATCCTAATGACTAGTCTAATTCATAACATTTGTTATTTGTATCACTATTCGGGCCAGTTTTATAGTTAGTTTCGATCACTGATTAAATATATGCTGGTCCTTAATTTATTTTGATGAGCATATGTCTAATGCTTAGATTTCTCCTATGCAGAAACCGGCTAATTGCAATTAAGTCCATGATAACAATACAACAGTAATCAAACAAAGACAGGTATCAACACCAATCAATATTATGATGACTAATTATAACACCTTGGTAATTACTGCCTATCCATCAAGACGACATAATTGTAATTTGAGTCTCGTAAACCAAATATTTATCTTCCTCACACGCTAAGTGTAAGACAATTGCTTACAGTTTATAAACAAATACCAGTAACGAGGGTCATCATTGACGAGTATATACTTAATGAGGCAATCAAGATGGTTCTATTTGGTATGCGTGTTAACACGTTAACGAAAACATAAACAAAACAACTGCGCTGATTTCTCCCAGAACTGAAGATCATTCCAATCTAGAAATATATCGACACCTTCTAATTAAGAATAAGGACACCTTCTAATTAAAACCTGCATCTCAAATTGGAAATTGAAGATTTTATTATTATAATTAAGTCAACAATAATATAGTCGGCAGACATTTGGAGTGGAATTTCAAAGTCTCGAACAATAACAAAAATTATCTCGATAATTAAAGTCGAGATTGGAGGTGGGCCAAACTGTTGACTTGTAAATTGTATTTTAAATTCTAGCACTCAATTAAAATCTGATACACAATAACAATCACGCTACACAAGGGTGTCAAATTTACAAAAATTGCCTTTTAACTATGACCTGATGAAGATCGGGTTTCTCTCAGCGTCTTTCCAATCTGACATGCGGTTTTACATCTCCGAGACATGCTACGAAATACTCAAATACACTGTAAGTCACGCATACCCAGCCAATTATTTTAATCAGGAAATAATGATTTTGTCGGAACTTCACAGAAAAGCGCTACATCCCTCCAGCAGTTGAACACGTAAAGCTGGTTATGGTATTATCGACAGCATGCTAAGAACAGTTATCATTGTCAAACATAAGAACAGTTGATATACTTAAAGAACCCCATCAGTGACTGCATTAGCATGTGGGTTGTGAAAGCCTGGCAATTGTATTGTATCAGGGTAGGAGGTAGTGTAGTGGTGAGATTTTGGGCTTTGGAGCAAAATGTCCAGATTTTGATTGGAATGAGCTGGATGGACCTGTTATTAGTGATCACAGAAGTTACCAGTAGTAGAGGCTCATATGGTATATTCTAGAGGTCAAATATCTGTGGCATTAGTGTGTGTGTGTGTGTATATATATATTCTAGAGGTCAAATATCTGTGGCATTGGT
>JAVCKZ010046558.1:0-18887 GCA_034780755.1 Lepetodrilus elevatus
AACTACTGAAGCAGCAAGCTACTGAAGCACCAAACTACTGAAGCAGCAAGCTACTGAAGCACCAAACTACTGAAGCAGCAAGCTACTGAAGCACCAAACTACTGAAGCAGCAAGCTACTGAAGCACCAAACTACTGAAGCAGCAAGCTACTGAAGCACCAAACTACTGAAGCACCAAACTACTGAAGCACCAAATGCACGGATGATAATACTTGCGCTATCACAGTATAGCCTCTTATAATGAACTCATTGAAATGTTCACTTCTGAGACTCTACATAATAGTGTAATGTTTTGGCACTTAATTTAACAACTAGCTAGATAAGTAAACCAGTTCGTATACTACTACTGTCAGCAGTGTCAATATCATGCCATGAAATATCATATTTTTAACCAGAATACCTTTTGATATGTAAGTTCGTAGTTTTGTCGTTTCGTCAGTCCAATAATCAGTATCGCCACGAAACACACTGTAAAATAATGATACACAACCATGCAATTGTAGACATACTTATCATATAAGTTTAAACCCATAGGTTAATAGACTAGTACAGACGCATGTGCACAGACATGCTAATTGTGCTAATGATGTCCCCATGGCAGGAACAAGGCAAGTTCGTGTGACGACCACCAGCATCAAGGCAAATGTTGATGTCGCATGAGAAGAAGAGCAATTTGCAACAAGTGTAATTCTAAAGTGCCATCTAGCTGTAGAACCGATGTGTAGAAGAATAATTAAACGATAACGATCGAAGACTTAGTTTCGAATGGTGTTTGGCACGTAGCCATGTTGGGAATCTTGGGATACTGCGGAAGATCCATTGGTGTGACGATAATAGGTTTTTACTTCAGGTCATGTGACTTTGAACTGTCGTGGTCGCCTTGCTAAGCAATCTTAATGGCGATCGCTACATCCGGGACATCATTAAACTGGTTCTTCCCAATGTGCACGGCCCACCTACGGTCCTCGTCAGTGGACCGTTGTTCGCACTCTTCACGGGAATTCCTCCATAACGTTCTAATCACTAGCTTATCAAACCCTGATATTTCCAGATTTAAGTCAGAACATCTAAAACACCGTTAGGACCACCATGCGCGTCGTTTTAAGAAACGGGACCACCATTTAAAAAACTACCATATCCCGAGACTGCACCAGATAATGGCATAAGTTACCACGTGATCGTACCGCGCACTTATTCTCCAACTCTTGGTGTCTTAAATACCGAGCCATAACATATTAGATTGCGGCTGTTATTAAGAGCTTCCCAATCCTTTGATCTTAGGTAAGTGAAGCTGTTATTGTATCACTATTTTAATGACAATGAACAAATCTACCATGACAGGTCCAGTGGTTACGAAACATTCTGAATACGATTTCATGCTCAAGCTCAAAATTTACATGACGTTTTATGAACAAAACTCTTGAGTTGAGTACACATTTGGGCCAGGTGTCTTTTTATATCATGTATGTGCCAGTCTAATTCAATTTAAATGAACACATCTACCATGAAGAGTAATGTTCATACTATATGTACTAGTCAATTGAAATAACGATTTCCGGCTGCGCTTTATGATTCTCCGTAAATGCCTGCACGTTGTATTCAATTATTCTTATTTTTAGGAATCTTTATTAAACGGAATATTGATGCTGCTGGCAAAGCTTTTATTATTTGTGTACAGAATAATTATGTATATATATATTCCCAATTAAAATCTGCTTCATCGAACTATTCATAATAGCACGTGTATAGTACTAGTATATTAATGTGATCATTTCTCTCAAATTAACATGTACACTGACTATATTACGGTTGGCTCACCCTTATATGTATTCAACGTTAATATATCCTAGTACTTAAAATGTTTTATTTCTTTCAAGTCTTTACAGACAGACACTTTTCTCTTTACGAACAGTATTGCGTCTTAGCTATACCTCCAAGAAAGTAAGACGTAATCCACTATCAGTCTAACACGTTATTTTTAGGGATAATATATTTTAATTATAACATATTTTAATTATGAAGTGGTGTGTTTTAGTGTTGCTCTCTGCCATAAGAGGAATACACTACAGTACGTCTGTCATGTAATCAAATAGGTCAAGTTGTAATATTTGGAATGTTATTCAGCCAAAGATTATAGTGTGTGAAGATGGATTCCATGCTCAGCGTTGAGAGTGTCTCCGGGCCGATATTTAATTATAATTCCGCTATTTCCGAAATATGAAAAAGGTCAGAAAGGTACTAAGTAGTTCTAAAAAGACAAATAGGAGAAAGCTGGCATTTAAATAAAAAATCAGTTTAGTTTTAGACGACAATAATAGCCCTCCTTCTTAAACCTCTTACGTAAGGATGGACCAAACCGAACATGATCCGTAGGAATCGTTGCAATCTCGTGGTTAAAGACATTCAGAAAGTTTTAAATAGAATATTCCCAATATATATAACTAAAATGTAATAAACACGTTAAAAGATCGGCCTAGTTCTTAAGGCGAAAAACCACAGCTGTGATATTCCAAATGTATTTGTAAACTATTTCATTTAATTATATCGGTTTCAAAAAGTTGGTACATGTGTAATTATAATTCGTGTCATATTTGAGCTGTTATTCGTATCCACATCCGTGCAGCTGTTATCTGCAATCTATAATATGTATTCTACCATTGTGTCTAAACTGTATAAGTTTTAAATGTAAGAGAGTGCCAGACACGGGGTTGGAACCTATACACTACAATCATCTAATTAATTGTCAATATATATTCAAAAGGACATCCTGCTAAACGCATTTTGTCTCGTAGAACATGACAGATTGGTTTCCAGATTGGTTCATACTAGTTCTGGGCCCGAGATTACTAAACTTTTCTGAGTACGTTGTTGTGCTCAATTCACGTGCTATGCATCATGCTCAGAAAAGTTGGGTAATCTCGGGGCCCGAGGCCTGTTCAGAAGGGCGAGTTTACGCGAGTTATCACGTGACGTCACTTATGAAGGATGAAGGTTTCCAAGGCGAGTTCACGCGTGTACTCGCGGGTGCGCGCCCTCCTCCTGAACAGGCCTCGGGATTCATACTGACTATGCGAATCATCAACGGACTATGTATTCTTACGCCGTCTAATGTTTTTCATATATCATATATATTTAATTATTTCGGATGTGTTTGTTTTAATACAACCCAAGGTCAGACTTTCCTTATCCTCCGCGCTACATTCAAATCCCTCATTCTTTGATCGCCATCAATTTTTAATGAGATCGATATATTCTCTATTCTTATCACGACTTTGATCGTAGAAAACTAATTTGGAAAATCATTTTTAGGAAACACATTTACTGTGAGAGTTACTGAATGGCATGTTCCTGGACTTTAGCATCCTTCTCTTGAACATCCCGGTAATACAAATAAGGCGGTTTATATATAATATATTATGATTGTCTTCTATAACAAGCTTGGTTATATATAATGCATTATGATTGTCTCCTATTAAAAAGAATAAGTGTATGAGAAAACATATATCGAAATGTCAAGGATTATGAACTTCAAAGTATACTAAGCACGTCCATTATGCTGTAGATATAATATCAACATTGATTCAATGTATAAATGAGTTCCTTTCATATATTATTTAAATATAAGATTTGCAATAGTTCATGGTAATATGTTTCTCCACGCAAGCGTTTCAGCATTGCGTGCCTGCATAGCAAGGAACGCAAGTGTATATTGCTTTGAGACCAAGAATGACCAAGGACTTCGATCCGAGTCAAAGCTCGCTGACTCTAGTTCTCTTCCCACCCAGTAGCTAGACGTGTTGCCTTCGTCGGCCAACGAGTCATCAGTTAATTGAAAGGATATCCATTCTCAGTACTACACTGCGTGGTATATTAGCACTGTTTCTAATAGAAGTATCCCTGATCATAGTGTTTGGCGTATCTGTCTCCATATAGTCACGGTATGTGTCAAGCATCCATTATAACGCACGTATTTGACGCCGTTTGCATGAGCAAGTCGATTGTCCTGCTTTATAGTCTTACCACACACTCCAAGACGTTGTAATTATGGGACAGACATTACCTAAAGCACCGAAGAGAAGTTAAGATGGCCAGTTACCATGCTACTAATGTCTTAAAGTGAAATCCGGATATTATTGTAATCTGTACTGTAGAGACATAATGGATATTATTTTATTCTCCAATAAAATTCGGAATTTGCACTGGTTTAGTATCGGTAATATAGCCTCAGGTCGCATCGACGGAATAACTAGGACACGGTAGTCAGTTTAAAGCTCCCATTCCACAATATTCTAATAATGAACTTTTCAGATCGGACACCCAGACCTAGCAAACCGCCATTTTAATTAAGTATCCGACTGGTGTTGATATGAAGTCAACAGACGACTCAAGAGTCAGCCAGGACTTTCTCTGCGGAATCCATAGATGGCAACCGCAACCTAGATGCGTGATTCCAGCGCGGTACCGGGAGATGCTCACTGTCTAAGCCAGATCAGCTATTACCTTGCCCCGTCTAAACCGCAGACGATGCATGCCCAAATGATTTATCTTGGGATACAGATGGAGAAGTTAAATATTTGTTTCTTTCCTCAACCAGTCAAAGTTTTGCTGACTAAACCACGGTTATTCGCCTTTTCGATGTAACTTGTTTGCTTGATTTCTGGAGACGATGGGCAAACATGTCTTGTACCGAGTTGCATATTGGAGAGCCGTGTTCCACTTGTAAATCTTGAGGCAAATCTACCAGAATTTAAAGTACTCACTTCTGATGAAAGAACAACTTGGCAGATTATCTCAGAAACACACGTCTTCGAGTTGACATAACGGTTACCTTATCAATATTAATATTGAATGGCTTACATACAAAATGTGTTTTTCCTTTAGGTCTAAGTACATAAGCGTTACATTTAATGTTCTCTGTAAAGTAATTCATTATAGAAAACTAAATAAAGCGAGATATTACATACTAAAATAGTTGCAATCAAACCGTATACACTCTACATGGCAAGGCATCAAAGCATGGAGTTATTGAGATATATAATGATGCGAGAAGATAACGTGCATGTATATTGAGAAAAATCGATTAATCTAATATCCATTGTAAGCATAAAGTAAAGGTTTAGACAAGAATAATCGGCTCAGGGTTATATCTGAAGAGGATGAGTTGCGATAGACCTTCAGAAACTACTAATCGGCGCAATATCAGCTGAGAAGTAAGCTAACTGGGATTTATTGATTACATAGGCATTATTGGGATGCAGTGTATACAGTCTTGAGGAATTTGATAAATAAGCCGATTGTATATTATCCATCTATGCACAGAAACGTATTACATAAAAACAGCAATGTCAATTCAAAATTGCAAAGTTTACAGTGGAGGTGTAATTTAATAATAGTAATGAAAATGATACTAATAATAATAATAATAATAACACAACACATTATGTTCAACAGATATTTGATAATATACATACACATTGATCAAATTCTCAAGGTTATATAGCTATAAGTACATAACACACCACTAATATGAATTGCGCTCTAAGGAAGATATGCCACGTCTTGCAGTATATGAATTTATTTGAGGTATTTAGGTGTGTAGTAAACAATGCAGAATCAATTAAATAATAACATACTAGTGTGTGTGTGTGTGTGTGTGTGTGTGTGTGTGTGTGTGTGTGTGTCTGTGTGTGTGTCTGTGTGTGTGTGTGTGTGTGTGTTTTGCATTATCAGCTAAATACCGTTAGGGAACCGTATCATATTAGATAAATATGCTGCCAAAAGCAGTAACGAATTAATTTGTCATCGTAATTGGCAGATGCTTTCAAGACGGCGGCCGTAGGATACAATGCACACGGCACGTGTAAGGTAATGGGAAATATTTGGGGAAGGTGTCTGTGTTTCATCTGAGACATAAGATTGATGATCCGCATCACGACACATGGATCATTACAAAGGGAGATTTGCTTTAGACAGAAGAGTTCCCATCCACCGTTCACTCCCCAGATGTCCTATACCTGTGAGCCAACCCACTTCATACGGTGAGACCGGTGTTCGTATACTCGCTGTGTCATACAGACTAGAGCTGGTCGTCTCTACCGTCAATCTGTGGCTTAACTCTATTTAAAAAATACAATGATGTAATGGTAGATTCACTCACGAATTTGTAGAGAACAATCCATCACTATTTGCATACAAGTGTCCACCCATCAAATGCTAATTGCATATAGGCCTTATACTACGTGTTATTTTCGCAATCCGGATGTACCGAATTGTGGCTGTTGTGGTATGCTTTGCGATGACATCAGCATGCCATTTTTTTTAAATCTATAATACAAAAGCTTTGATTTACTAACCGCTCATTCTAAATCATTTAATATATTGTCTGAGGAAATTGACAGATAACGTGTGAGAGTATATTATTGTACAGAAGTAGCAGTTTGGACATTCTGGTACTGTGAGTTTTTCTAGAAATATTATTTCTCCTACAACATACCGTATAGTTGGCTCCTTCATTGCGGTTCGTTTCGTGATGTAATTAACATATTTCTTTTTCATAAAAACCATTAACCTTTAAAATTGCCATTAAATTGTCCTTTGAAGTATTTAACATCAAAAGACATGACTATACGATATTATATATGTATCTCAAAATATGATCATGGTCTATTAACTCTCGCCATGCTGAAGGCAACTGGAGATGCCTTGAAGGGTATCTGCTGCGCCTGATCCAGCAGGGGGAGGGTTAAAGAGAAACATTGAACTTTATCAGATGTTCCTGTTTTGCCAATATACAAGGCCCGTTAATTGTTAGGTTTCTTTCTGATGACGGATGCTGTAGTGATTATATCATAATAGTAGAACATGCGATAACCCATAGGTCTGTACATACATGTAGGTATTAAATTATCTCAATATATATTCACGTGTTCGCGATGTTTGTCCTAGGGACACACAACTGGCTAGAAACCTTTAGTATGTGGAATTTGTACACAGTCAGGAATTTTACAAGAATGAGGAAATAAACGGAATTTATAAAAACACAGATCTGAGCCTGTACACGTGCGAGACGGACGTTTGCAGCCCGACACTGGGGGATAGCTAGTCAGGGGGCTGACCCATGCACGTTTGATCGAGTTTGTACATAAAGAGTGACAGGATCGTGTCAAAACAAAGGATTTACACGCTCGCGCCCACGTGTTGTAAATATACGTTACATTTTCTGAAATCCTCCACAAGGTCATAACACAATAGAGCATTCTGAAAGGTTGCAGTGAAATCAGAGGTGCTCGTTTTGTTGATGATGTATCTTCAAGTTACTTGTAATGCATCTAGTATAGACGTGCTAGACATGCCATCTATATACCGGGCGTACATGCGATTAAGGAATAAATGAATAATGTTCATTAGCAATGAAATGTGTTTCATTTTTTATTATTCCATAGACATGTTGAACATCCTGCATGTTATATTACTGCAATTGCGGGGGTATAAATAAATAAATAGTGATTATGAAGGAGTGTTGTGTATTTATTGTTGCTGCTACTGTTGTTGTTGTTGTTGTTGTTGTTGTTGTTGTTGATGATGATGATGATGATGATGCTGCTACTGATGTTGTTGCTATCGTTAGTGCTGTAGTTGGTAACATGAAAAATACCCATGAAATTAATGTAATATTTACCAAACATGCAAATATCATAGATATGCATTGACCTACGTGAATACCGTTACAACTACGAGCGATAATATACTAAACATTATTTAGAAATACTTCTGGTGTCATACGATCAACAAACACAATTAGCTAGAGTTGACTAATCAGCTGCTAATAACTTACATGCGAGACACGCACTTTTATTACCTACATCAGACCAATAACGCTGAAATCTAGCGCCGTATATAAATTACATTTCATACACGAGAGGAATTAATTAGGATAATACACGATGTTGCAATTAATTGTAACCTATAATGTCCCTCGTGAAGTTGGCTTTAGTTGCTCGATCTTCAGCGATGGCAAATAAAAAGGGATTTACATGAGTGGGACCACATGTGGGCAAGACATCGAATCCCGCCCGGGGGTCCCGGGTTTGTCTCAGATTCACGCGCGGTAAACACAGGGATGTAATAAGTGTATACCTATATGCACAGTTCTCACCATTGGTTTACAAGTACCATCCGTGGTTCCGGAATCTTAAAGTAAAGGAAAGTTGTTGCGAATACCCTAGCTTCCACCATGCATACATAGAACTTACGACACTTTTCTGAGTACGATTTCTTCCTCAACTCAAAGTTTTGTTCATAAATCCCCATATACAATCTGAGCTTGAGCATGAAATCGTACTCAAAATGTTTCGTAATCTAGGAGCCTGCATGGTATGTACAGCTCCAAACTCCACAGTATACACATTCTCATACCACTGACATTTAAAGGTCTACATGATGCGTGCACGATAGCAACGATGATGGTACCAATTATAGTATTTTTTAAATAGACGAGTTTGAAAGTCTTGAGATAGGATAGGTAATCGGGTAAACCGTTCCTCTTAGTAATGCTGAATACTAGTATTACTGGAAATAATGTTCAACTGATTTATGTTGCTATTTGCGTACTTGTGGAAGATATGTTGACCAACATTCGGAATTCTTGCATGAATTATTGTTCAAACATTCACTAAGGGGATCAACGATATCATATTTTGTAAATTGATGGAGTTGCTCAGAGAGAATTATGGTAAGGTCGATGTTTCCCTTTTGTTTGTCCCTAATACGCCAATGTTTTCTGTCTGAGCGTAATACTGCTTATGTTTAATGAGTGACTTGCGTGTCCGACACAAAACACAGAACATAGGGCCTGATTGACGTTAGAATAATACTTTTCCTCCTCATATACTATCTCTGTCTAATATATTTACCAGAGTATCGCAGTGAGTTCAATTGTTGCACGAATACTTAGCCTACTCATTCACTACAGATATAAGAGTTTGGTAGCTCTTCGCGTAGTCGACAAGTGAAACGTATAGCTGTTATTATGATAAGGAACTTTGCTGTATGAAAACACGAACATTATTATATGGCATATGCCATTATTATATAGACCCTATCAAAGTACATGTACGTGAAGATTAATACATCGGTATTTATGTCTCTCTATCGCTCTATCGCTCTCTCTCGCTCTCTATTTCTATCTTTATTTGTGTATTATATGTACATTTTGCACATTTAATTTTGAGATAGTGCTAAAGCATGTGTTAATATGACAACCGTTAATTATTCTTCATGTACTTCTTGTAAATGCATCTTATGAAAGCCACTATTGCCTATTCGATATATGTTATCGGTACACTTGAAGAACACGAAGGTTTAATGAGATAACTACATTTTTTTGTATTGTTTTGCACATTTAATTTTGAGATGGTTCTAAATCATGTTTATATGACAACCTTTTAATTATTCTTAACGTAAAAGCTTTGATAAGCCAGTATTGCTTTTTCGATATTTTATCGGTAGGCCTACACTTGAAACACACGCTGGTATAGTGGGATTACAGCGTGATGTACGGAACTTTAATGGTGATTCAAGTCCTCTCGAGTGGGAGGGAAGACGACCTAGCAATGATGTGGAAAAGTACGGAATATGTCATGTGTAATTATTCCAGCGTTTTTCATATAATCATACAGCAGTAATTTGAATTCCCACGCGGACGCTATAAGCCTAAGGTGTTTGGAGTAATCAGTCTAGATGTTGCTAATTTAACGCCAAATTGCCGCGATGTTCTCCAATTGATGCAGCATCTGGTTCTCCGCCTCGCCATGTCTTTCGCGGCTCTGGATCAGCATGTTTCCCGCGCTTTGACCAGAGAGCAGACGTGGAACTCGTTCTCGTCTGGAGATATCAACAGTGACGCTGTGGGTAACCGACTCCATCAATAACCCAATACGTCTGAACACCTGCTCACAAGTGGTTACCACTGCTTGATTAATTGCTAGTGGTGTGAAGGGTCACTCAAACTTTGATAGGAGACGACAGGCGATCGTCTGGGAGTTTGTAAAAGAAAGCATGTGTAAATACTGTCTCTAATTAACATGAAGTTTAAACGGGCGTGAAAGTAGAAATAAAAATTACCGGATCTTCATAAAATATTGGTTCTGGTGGAAAGTTACAAATTTACTACGACTCATTGAAACACCAATGGGCGTCTTGTTTTAACGATGAAGTTCTTGCACCATCGAGAAACGTTCTTCGGGTCGTGCTTGCAACTGTGTACGCGAATTTGAAGACATGCTACAGTGTATGCATAACATATATAGCATGTTTCGATGGTAAGACATCTCGCGACTACTAGCCTCGTGGAACCATAGATTATAATCTATGGTGGAACAGAGCTTTGTGTGTCGATCCAAGATTTGAACCATGGTATCTTCATCATGATAAATATACATCATCCAACGTAGTCTTGGCATTTCTGAGTATCTTTATCATTTTACGAAAGATAATATCTTTGATCCCTGCAGTGAATGTTTGAACAATAATCTATGCGAAAAGTCGGAATGCATGTTCACGAACATGACGTTAGATGGTCATCTTTGATCGCGGTTACGCCATTTGCTTAATTACATTTGGTTTGTTCGTATGTCTACTATACTATTATTGTCCACCAAACGTTTTAATTGTAAATAGCTACAAAAGGATTTAGGAAAATGGTAGAAAACTAAAATTAATAGAATGCGAAGCATGTTCAGATAGCTGCACATTGATACATATTCGTATCACACAATGATCATAAAGAATATGAAATAAAATAAATAAATAAGTACATCTGTATCTGTTTATAATTACGACTATTTTCAGAATTCGCGTTCTTGCGGGTTCCCTTTGCAGTACATTAACAAGATCGTTTCAACACCATCGATAGCATTGAAAATACCCTATACTTCCTACTGTTGTAGTATGTCACTAACACAATGCTGAGCACTGTTGTCTGCTGTTACAGAACCTGGGCAAGTATACTCCATCCTCTGAGGAGCTGTTACATCACGTTCTCATCTTCAGCTTGTCTGCTACCCGGTGATAACTGAAATTGTATCCCGCCTCCTCGACATCCGCACGTGCAACTCTTGTGGCGGGCATGCGAATTTTATTTTTTCAAGAGCCGGTGCGGATTCAATTCTCAACCTTTGCCAGGAAAGAAAAACGAAGTGGAATGTAGATAAACCTTTGACGTAAAAATAGCAAACTCTGAGCTTCTGACGGATTGATTCTGACCGAGAAGTAATTCCCCGAAGATATTTTGCTACAATTCTGTGTAAATACTTCAGCTGTAGGAAGGTGCTATGTCCGACCACAGCTCTTCTCGGAGCAGATGGGCGTATTCCATTCATCGCCTGTATGCGCTTCCAGGCAGTCTTTTATTTTCTATTTCAGCATCACTTATACTATAGTAATTGTTATTATATATTTTTACAAATAATTGTTACGAACTATAAAGAATAAAGATCAAACAGGTAATGTAATCGTTACTCTTCATGCAATAACAAATATATGTTTGACATCGATTTATTGCAATACCTTCTGGTTGTCTGTACAATGTTCGTATGATGAACTATTCGTGGTGGAAATGTGCCAAGGCATATTTTGTCTATTATAATGTAATCATTCACGACATGGCTTATATATTACCTGTATTGACAGGTGTTATTCTACATTATTCAGTATAAAAACAACTTGACAGTTCCTGCATCAGTTCTAGTCCAGAATCTAGACGTCTATGGCACCATATGCGTTCGTTGTCCAATTCAAAGTTAAGAGCATGTAGGCCTATGTATAAAGTTAAAAGGTTCTGGAGAGAGAGACTGACAGAAGACAACGATCGAGACAGCTACTGTTGCTGCTACTGCAGACAATCGCTATCTGGGAAATATAATACGTTTTGAAGAGGTATTGGTGAAGTGGACGCTAACTCAATTGGAAAGTAGCCACTTACGTGTGCTTGCCAAATCGTACGTTCTTATATCTCTGGCTCGCCCAATGTGATTGAAGATGAGTCTCCTGTGGTTGTAATATGGTTTCGTATATCTTACAAGTATTGAGTTGGTTATGTAGCTTACGGACTGGATGGGGAGATATAAGAAGTTAATATAAGGATTACCATAAAGCTTCTTTAAAAAGAAAACCATGGTGCAAGTCTATGAAGCAATCTATGTCCTTTACATCTCGTTAGTTTTCGTAAAAAAATCACAATTTTGATTGGAGATGGATAGAATATTTTGTTATAAAACTGAATCACTGACATTTGACTTCCTTAGTATATTCCATGTACATAACGGGTTTTTTTTTCAAGCATATCACATTTCTCATTTACCTTAAAATATCATTTGAAGAATGAACTGATATGGTGATGTTGGATTGTTCTATCGCCAAATACTATATTCATGTATAAGTATCATTTGAAAGGGGGTATAATTGGGTTCTGACTATAATTATAGATTTAGGAGTTAAGTAGACAAACATGTTACGAGAACAACTTATTACAGTTCTATACATATGACTCTATATTCAATTCCCGTCTTCTGTAGGCTATGAAGTAAACTCCTTGTTCACTCGCGTGTTTTAGTTGAAGCTATCCCGCAGTCTGTAGTTCAATCGCGCCCCTATGCTAATCGCCGAAACATTTACTCCGCCAAATCTACGTAATTTGTTACCACCATTCTCGCTTTTAGGAATCGCGTTTCCTCACTTCTCTGTGAAGTATCCGACGCCACGCTGAGCGTGTAAGCCCATTTAACATATTTTTACGGCCAAAATAATGTCGGGTAATGAATTAGCTTTCCGATGTGACGGTCGCCTGCCGAGCCCGCGGAACTGTACACCAACGAAGAGCGCTGGTATTTCAACTTCACTCTTTGAGGTAGATAAACACAACTATTATTAAAATGTCGTCTTTTTTTCTTTTGCACAAATCTAATGCACATTTCATGTATCTTTCTCACGATACGGACGTAGAAGACTTTCTTGCATAATACACGTCGATACAATCGCCCTCAATACTATTGTGAAGAGGAAATGGAGCAGTATAGCATATACAAACCAGAGCGTAGCTCACATTCCTAGATATAGGTAGAACACGCAGCTACATATAGGTAAAACACACAACCATCGAGTGCTCTGACAGGTATTAATTCCAAATATGTAAAAGGTCAAAGTGCAATACGCCTACTTAATGACGATATAGACCAATGTAGCGTATGTACATACTTCAATGTCCTATAGCTGATCAGCTGATCACCGAGCCGATTGTATTTACCATGGCCTTGCTAATGGTATACGATACATTGTTTGCCTTAAATGCACAACTATAGCAGTTATGCATAGATTAATATTTATGTTCACTCAGAGATTTGTCCAGATTTGCCACTTCCCTGGTGTCATACCTTCCGGCGTCAAGAACAAAGCTCGTGGTATGTTACGGCTGCAACTCGATGAAAGGCATACCTCCCAACAAAAGCCGACCGTAAGCTTGTTATGAATATCCAACACTTGAATGTATTAAATATTAAATTCGCCGAACGTGCATCGAATTAGCTACATACCGTTATAGAGTACAGATAAAAGAACTTTGCACAGAGTAATTCCAGACATATCGATGTGGTTGTTTGTTCTGGTTCCTATACCTGACTGTCTGGGGGTGCCTGGAGACGGACAACGCATACACACGAGTCTGACCTCCATGATTACCTTAGTACGACTTGTATATGTCGACAGTGAACTATAATATACATGTACATTGTAGTTCAGACTATGCTATTATTATGGACACTGCTGATGTTATATACAAATTGGCTGTGCATGTGGTCGCGCGCGTGCATACACAGACATACAGACAATTTACTTATAGGTCTGATAGTGCATGTGCACTCATTTAAATACAAGTCGTCCCAAGCCAAGGTCCGCAGCGACGTTAACAGTTAAACTCCATATTCACTCACTCACTAAGCCATGCTTTCTCGTATGCAGCAGAATACTGAATCATCCTTTCCAAAATTATATCAAATTGGACAGTTTAAGAACATCGTTTATTTATTCATTTATCATTGGTAGGTCATATATATTAATCATATCATATTTATCATAGGACTATGCCTACTTATCAATGCATTATGCATACACACTATTCTAACTTTGTGCACGCGGAAACTAATGTCACGAACCAGTAACACGTGTTTTGTCAAACCTATTTGACCAAGGATGCACGTGGGATTGACTTGACCAGATGCCAGACTAAGTTACCTATCATCACGCATTCCTTCGCGTGTCTTTGCGGTATGATTATAACTATATACAATAGCTTATGCACCGTTATGGCAAGCCTACTTTATTGACCTCAAGATCTTTTGTTTACATTGACCCAGTGGGGGTAGATTCATATACTGGAAAGAACAGCACAATCAGGGGGTCAATAACGATACATTAGATATAGCACATACATCACACGCGCCGTGAACAGACCGGAAACCACGCTTTGTACTTGCACGCCGCTAAGAACGCGAACAGATGCTATATTAATCGTTAACGTAATGTACAATAATGTCCACTATTCACAGAAACACCTATTTCCGTTCAAGATTGTCACATATATCATGAATAATTACTTTATGGTTACTTTCTTTCTTTGAAAACTTACTGCGGTGTGGTACAGCTACAGTTTAAAGTGCGTGTGTAGTTTACGTGCAGCATATTGTTTTGCAATATTTCGAAATAGACATCTGAACTTAGGAACTTTTAAATTCATTATTTAACTTTTATTGAAGTTAAACTGACAATTTATCCATGGTAGATCATATTCATTTGTTAAGCAACATCAAAGGTTGATCGATTGATTGAATTTAAAATATTTTATGTCGCAGCGGGAATGTTTCACCTATAGACGACGACTAATATGTTAATTTACAATACAGTTAATAATCAGACATGCAAGAAAATAAAACGAACATTTAACCCTCTCCCTGTTGAAGGCGAGTTAACTTGCCCGATCACATGGAGAAATAGAACTTTCAGCAGGGAGAAGGTTAAAGCAACATTAAAGACTAGATACTAGACACTCTTATTTGTTCCAACTCTCTTATTCCGGACTACGAACATTCTTGTGAAATATTAGGGTATGTTGTTCTCGAAATGCGGAAGTAAGAGTTACGCAGACTGTTTATTCGGTACAGAGAACGATTATGCCATATGTGGAAGTTTATGATGGGAAAGAAGAAAATGTCAGTGATAGGAGACGTTTGCCATATCCCCAGACATAACACACAAAACGCCTGGGACAGCCCCCATGAGGAGATCTACAAATGCCATCATTCCAAAAGTAACATCTGTCGAAAGATGATCACATCGGCGACATTTCAGATTCTCTGGGATATTCTTTGCATTTCGAAATACATGTAACTTAATTGTTACCTGCTTTCTGAATGGCATTTAAAGGCATGCTTAGTTTCCTAGCCACGACACCCTATCGAATGAATGACATTTGACATGCATTGGGTTCTCCAAGAACCAATCAGAGTCTGAAGATTGCACGTGGAGAAATAGTGGTGAACATAAGTTTGAGAATAATACTTTATTAAGTCGTATAGTTAATTAGACAAATATTTAGCGTATTTATCGACTGTTTATCACAATTTATTACTTACTTTCTGCACAGTGGCATTGGACGCTATTTGGCGATTTTATGTTTTGTAGTAACACGCATTTCTTTCAAAGAGAACATAAAATCTCAATAACAGGGAAGGAGTTCTAGCCATTGCTAACATTCTAAAAAGAATTACTTTGAACAAAGACAAAGGTTGAAACTAAACATTCTGGTTTTTCTTTGTATGTGACCAACAATAAACTGTCTTGTTTTCAATTATAGAAAACGCAAATGATAAATTGAGCCCCTTGTAGGTTACAACTATTGTAACGTCAACGCTTTCTATTGTGGCGGGGAGCCCAGTTACAACTATATATATCAGCCTGTTGATAATGTAGGTGATGTGATGTGATGTGATGTGATGTGATGTGATGTGAAAAGCTTCTATTGATGTTGGCCAGTGTGGGTACCTATTGGCAAGTCAGTAGAGTGTTTGACTTCCGATTTAGAAAACTGAATTTCAAATCCCAGGATCAATATTCCTCCTGTTACGCCCATCACATTTTGGAAGTGATCTGTGGTCATCCCACCAGTGTTAATTTACCCGTGGGACAAAACGATGCACGTAAAAACTGGAATCATTAACATATTTATTGCCAGGTGTGGCACAAGATGCTCCTACTGGTAATCCCATTCATCAATCTTCCTCCGTCCTCTTCCATTCCCTTCCATAGTTCAGCCCAATCGTCCATCTAGAACACTCATCATCATGCCAATCAATATTCTCATCATCCATGTTATTTGTGGCTCAAAACATCTCATCATTAGGCTTTAGTACTGTGTGCAGATGAATTCATTTCCGAGTCGTGTCCTGAATGGTGTTCATGCCTACGTCCACAACCAACCCTCAGGACGTTGATGCCTCAAAAATAGACATACTATATATATGTGGTTGCATGCTTCCACATAAAACTTTCAAAGGGTTCCGGTATTTGCAACAATGCATCACAGTAGACTTGGAGCTTGCTGATACCATAGTCTGCCTGTCTGCATCACAGTATACTTGAAGTTGCTGACAGTCTGCATCACAGTAGACTTGGAGCTTGCTGATACCATAGTCTGGCTATCTGCATCGCATAGACATGGAACAACGTCATGTCAAGTAAGTCTTCAGTCCTTGGTGTCTGGCTGTTCAGATGTCCACATGAAGTATTTATCGCCAGATGCCGTCAGAAGACATGTTTCAGTCGGATGGAAAGCTAATGAGTGCACGGACCGTGAAGTTGTGTGATCCAGCTTGTGTAGTAGCTTTGCCTGAAACACCAAGTACCACAGACTGTTAGTTACCAGCGTGATTTTCGGGGTGCTAAGAAAGCTTACATGCAACTATTCTAACATACCGAGTCGAGGGCAGCCGCCATAATGTCGCAGTGATCACGAGGTCACAAAATGTAACTACAGCCAAACCGGGGTGTATGACTTTTTCCAGGATACCTCTTAACCAATCAAATAGTCGCATATCTTGGATAAATAACTATCCAAACCACTATCTTTAAACGTATCAGACTATCTTTTAATTCAGTCCGTCATGGTCTAGGCACTTATGTTCATGAAGTTGTTTATAAGACATACAGTCTGTACTGAAGGTACTCACATCTATGAGGTCCCAGACAAACACAAATCCGTCCTCAGAGCCGCTGACAATCTGCGTGTCCTTACAGTTCAAACAGCTGTCAATCCTGTACTGCGTGTTCTTGTGACCCTCGTACCTGCAACAGTTACCTCCCTTGTCATTTCAAGAAAATTAATCTTTTGAGAATGGATCAAGAAAACATATTCCCATTTCCATATTAACTCTCTCCATGCTGAATGCAACCTGATATGCTTCAAAGAGGTAGGCCCGTGGTTACAAAACCTTCTGAGCACGATTTCATGCTCAAGCTTAATATTTACATGACGTTTTATGAACAAAACTCTGAGCATGGAATTGTACCCACAAAGGTTTTGTAACCTCTGGGCTTGTGCTTGCTCCTAATCCAGCAGGGAGAGAGTTAATATGGTGAAAATGCAAATACTAGCTAGGTAAGAACTTGTCTAAGAAAGTAATTTTACATGGAAAAATAGCATAGTGTAGTGTAGCGATAAGTAGTGCAGCCTGAATGCAGCCCAGGATTAAGCCTCACTATGACTCTGAGTACGGGGACCTACTCATTGAGGAGTTCTCCTGAGTCTTTGTCCAGCAGTCGGATCTTGTCGTCCAGTGTACTGACCAGAATACACTGACCGTCTCGAGTGAACTTCACGCTTGTCACGGACGCTGAAACAATGTCCACAATATTAGCCTTCAGCTTCATGTATCTATACCTTGAAAGAATGAATGAATTAGTGTTTTGGGTTGTAGCGGGAATATTTCATGCATATGCAATGAACCTTACCAGAAGAGGTGTCAGTAAATTCATTTCTCTGGATTCTGCAAGTGTCTGTAGTGGGAAGAAGGTTAATTCATCATGTTAATTTTAAAGGTTCATACCTCCGATGAAATCTGCGATGAGTTTCCCATTCCTGAGATCGTATCTCCGGGCACGCCCATCAGCTGACCCGGTCAAGATCTCGTGATCGGACACTTGAATGGACGTCACACTGTCTGTAGCCTCATTGAGGACCTGAAACAGAGATGTGTAATAATAATAAATAATAAAACAATAATGATGATGATGATGATGATGATAACAATTATATTATTAATATAAAAATAAAATAATAATTAATACTAATAATAACAATAATAAATCATGTATTTGTGTATATTTATAGCATAATGTGCCAAATCCATGTTTACACCATGCTCAAAGTACATATTATGTGAGATCCTAGTGACTAGCACACCTGAACTGGTGTATTTTTCCTGGTGCGGCAGTCCCAGGCCTGTACTGTACTGTCTATAGATCCGGATAGGACGATGGTCGACTCCTCATTGAACTGGACACAGTTGACAGTACCTGGAAACATGCACAAAATGCAACTGAAGGATATTTATGTGTGATTTGAAAATCTGCAATGTTAAAGTTATCTATGGGATACCCTGCAAATTACAGATTGGACTACTGTTAACATGGGGACCCTTATTATTTTCTGGATTTCTAACACTGTATCATGGTATGGTATAATAATTATTGTACCATAATAGTAAAATTTTGAAAAGTGTGTGTTAATCGCATTAAACCACAGTTTTTTATCATTAACCACCAGAAGAACAATCGGAATAATCA
>JAVCKZ010046669.1:0-34655 GCA_034780755.1 Lepetodrilus elevatus
TTGCAAATGTTCTCTTCATGACTGACTTATTTGTACTGGATATTTTAAGAAATAATGACATTCATATAACATTATTGTTGAAAATCTTCCCAAAGTTCTTTAAAAATTAATCACGATACGTATCGTATCTTGAGCCTGGTATCGTGATATGTATCGTATCGCGAGATAGGCGAATCGTGGCACCCCTACTGGATTATAGTCTTGCACCACAGCACTGACTAACACTGTTGTCTGTGGTTGGCAGGGACTGGGCACAGATGAGAAGGTGCTAGTGGAGATTATCTGTACCAGAACCAACGACCAGCTCAAGGCCATCAAGGAAACTTACAAAACAGGTGGGTGTCCGTCGGATGGATGTCGCTACAGATAGTGCTATGTTAATGTACTTCATTCAGTATTACCGGTAATATTATTTATATCTCTCTCATCAGTAACAAGTAGAGTGGTTAGTTCAGTCTAATATTATCTCTTTTCTCTCTCATCAGTATCATAGAGTGGTTAGTTCAGTTGTTAGTGTATCTGACCATAAACTATAATATTCTGAGTTCAATCGTGTAATCTTCTCTGTGCTTGAGACAGTGCCACATGTTGGAAGAGATGAAATACATTGCTTGAATGCATTAATGTATAGTTATCTCCCCTTGGTTCATGTACTTGAGGACTCGTGGGTGTTGTTGACCCGATATATTTTATCATTCTCTCTCTATACATCTCTGTAGTCTACGGCAAGGACCTGGAAGGAGATGTTGCCTCGGACACCTCAGGTCACTTCAAGCGCCTCCTGGTGGCATCGCTACAAGCCAATCGGCCGGAGGAGAAGACCTTCGACCGCAACAAGGCCAAGCTAGATGCCCAGGAACTGTTAGATGCCGGCGAGAAGAAACTGGGAACCGACGAGTCGAGATTCAATGTCATTCTTGTGTCCAGGAGTTACCCCCAGTTGAGAGCCACATTCCAAGAGTATGCCAAGCTGGCTAACAAAGACATTGAAGACACAATTGCCAGTGAGATGTCTGGGGATCTAAAGGAGGGGTTCTTGGCTGTGGGTGAGTACCAGCTCCATGTGCTGTGGCAATAATTAAACATGTTAATGTTTCCATAATATTTCCAGGGTATGGTTTCTCGAAGCTCTCATATCTACCATGAGACCATTATAGCGCTCTCGTAAGTGCACAATTTCCATGTATTAGAGATCGCCGAGTCCTTATGGTTTCGTAGTAGATATGAACATTTTGAGAAAGAATACCCATAATGGAGATGAGTGAGTGAATCAGTGGTTTCAGTAGAATCGGAAGTAGGTGGCAGAGTAGCAAAAGTAAAAGGCAAACGACCTGCATAAATCAAAGTAAAAGGCAAAAGACCTGCATAAATCATACAAAGTAGTATCAGCAATATTGAAAGTAGACAGCAAAATTAGGGAGATACTCCGAAATAGAAAATGTTGCCGGCACCTATTAAAACCACTGGTGAGTGAATATGAAGTTTAACCTTGCTGCAGGAATGTTTCACCCTCTAATGGAGATTAAGAACATTGTCTATAATTTTCGAATGGTCTTTCATTTCAGTGAAGTGTATACGTAACAAGGCCCACTACTTCGCCTCGGAGCTGTACCGCTCTATGAAGGGCCTGGGGACGGACGACAGCACGCTGGTCCGTGTCATCGGGTCGCGCTGTGAGGTGGACATGGTTCAGATCAAGGAGGAGTTCCAGAGGAATTACAAGCAGACGCTGGGGATGTTCATCAAGGTTGGTGGCCACTGTAGAGCTTGGCTTGTATACTCCACAGGGAGTTGAGAATGTGCACACTGATCAAATGACTGGGGTAATATTCAGGGGCGGATCCAGACTTTGAGGGGGCTCATAATTTCACCATAATACAAAATATATGTTTATTGAACAAAACAATTCCAATTCTAGGAGGGGGGGTGCAAGCCGGGTGAGCCGGGTTAACCAAAATTGCGAGGTATATGATAGAAAGATAACATGCCTCAAACATTGATTTTGTCATGGACCAAACATCAATAGTAGGTAATTTTCTGACTCTTAACATATATTCATTATTTAATTCTATTTCCCAGGACGACACTTCAGGAGACTACAGGACCATGTTGCTGGCTCTCATCAGAGAAGAAGGTGCAAGTAAGTCCATTTATGATAATAATGTTAAACATACTTCTTGTGTATAGGGGGTTGGAAACAGTAGTAGTGTTGCGACCCTAATCCTGAATGTAGAGTTCAAATCCAATCAAGGGCGTTACCAGTATCTCAGGGATCGAAATTAACACTACTCCTCTAGCCCGGGCCATATCTCCCAATGCTAAAGGTATCCTAAGGACTAGTAGAAATTCATAACATTTGTTATTTGTATCACTATTCAGACTAGTAAGTTTTATCTTCTCGGCAGTAAAGAACACTTTCACATTGCAATCAATATAATATCTGTGTATCTAATGGTGTTTTTGCAGACAAGAAGAAGTAAAAGCCCAGCAAGCATACAGCATACAACATTACAACCACTTCCAGTCGAATAGATCATCTTAATGCTATTACATTTAATACATATCTATGTTCTGTATATATCAACATCTAGTCCTAGATGCATATTGTTATTTTATCCGATATTTGGAGATTTGTTAGCAATTATAGTACATGTATGTACAATTTAATTCAATGACTACCGTAACTGCATTGGTAGAATAATTCATATCAATATTACAGATCTTACTGGTATACTGTATATTACATTTTATTGCAATTTTTGTGTATATATTTGTAATGTATTTGTTATATCAACGGTATATTTATGTTGTTTTTGTAATATTGTAGTGACTATTTTACATGTAAAGAACTGTGATTTCTGTAATATAGTCCATGTTTATGGCTTTTGCATTACAATATTATGTTGTCGGTCTGGCTGTGAAATGTCCATGGTTACATAATCATTCTACGTGGCATTGCTACAGTTATAAATCAGGGCTAGCACTTAGTTGAGCAAAAGTGCTCCATTAATTGTATTTTTCAAAGCATATGTTTTTTTAGCAGGTTTTAATCATGTACAATTAAGCAAATGTACGCCATTTGTTTATCAAGTGCTTTTCAGTGGCTCTTTTGTATTTGATTATTAAATGTAGTGCTACATGCTATCTTTGCTCAACAAAATAAATTTAAGGGCCAGTTGATATTTTGTTGGGATCATTTGGACCAATTTTCATCAGTTGGCTTGAGGAATCTGGTGCCAGTGTACGTCCAATGGGCCTTGTTCTTGATGAGTATGCCAAGCCTTTAGATGTTTCGTTGATGAACTAATATAAATCTAAATGTATATGTCCAAATTAGCTACTGGCTCTTAATTAATTTTGTTGAGAATATTTGGAAACAGGATATGAGGTTAAGATTTTTAAGGAGTGCTAATTTTCAGGATCCATTTATTATTACTACATTAACTTTTAATGCTAAAATATATTCTGCATTAGTTAATGGAAGCTTAATAAAACATTAATGAGCATTTCTAACTTACATTTCAGTTGCCTATCAGACAAACCCTCTCAGTCTCAATGATATGCATTTAACATAGAATCATGTAAAACTTGAAATCACCAAGTTTGTCTTCATGGCCTGTGATCTGTTATTCTGTGCCATATTGTAAACGTGCCTTGTATGTTCATGTTATATTTTAGTCCATGTATTTTCAACTGTATAACCATAGTATATATTACATGTGTAGATATTATATTATTAAATATCAAATTTCATAATGTATGTAGCAACGTAATTTATTTTGACTAGGAACATTATTTTTATTGCACATCAGCACATGTTATATGTACCAAGTCTCAGTCACGTTATCGATTTAATCTTAGTCATTAATTTTCCTTCCAACACATTATCTAGCATTACCTTGAATGCTGTCCTTGTCTCGTCATTGTTTATGGTTCATCTCAAAGTATATGTGTACATTTACAGCATGTACTCCACAAACACATTCCTTATTGTTTTCTTATTATCTTAATTCATTAGTTTTTTTTATGAATATATTTATTTTCCACATCCAAGATTGGTAACTTTAGCAACATACTCAGGATGAAATGTACTGAATCGTTAAATGTTATACTGTATAAGGATTTCTGACATACGAATATCTGGCTTTGATATGACTTGATTTATTCCAAAAAATATCATCAAAAATTAATTGACGTTACAATTGACTAGTTGTTTACTTTTCTACCACTGCTAATACATGTCTCATTTGTGAACAACTGTATATTAAATTTCCAGATTAGTCTATAGAAAACTATCTAATAAACTATTACAAAGAAATGATCATGTGTTGTTCCTGTAGTATTCTAGACTTGTGCTGTTGACAGCATTTTCCAGTCTGTGACAAACCAGTGCTGCCATGATTCCAGAACTTCAAGCAATGGTAAAACAATAAAAACACCAGAAAAATCATTTAACATGTTTAATATGAATCATCAATAACAATATCTAAATACCAACTGATGAAACAGTTTCTTTGTGATCAGAAACACTTATCGTTAAACAGTCCCTGCAAATTGCAAGAAATTTAATATCTACAAATGATTATTATTATTACTTACACGTATAGTAGTGAAAATAAAATGTAAACCATGTTACTGTAGAAAACAAAATTATATCATATTACCAGAACCATAATCATAATAATGCTGCTATGAATATGACATGGCAAATATTTACAGTCGTCGTTATATCTTGGTAACACAAATACATTCATATTTGAAATATAGACATTTAATACATTTTCAAGTGTGAGGGTTTTATTGTTTTACGTCGCAGCGGGAATCTTTCACCCATATGCGATGACGTCACAGTGATGGAGAATAATCACAACAATAATTATTCATGAGTCGTGTTATATTATGCCATGAAACAACAGCAACCTCTAATGGTTCAGAAATACTAGATGTACTTCATTTCAAATTTTCATTTAAATGATATTTTAATGTATCGTAAAAAGCCACTAGATGTCGAATACCTCAGAAAAATCATAGCACAACAAAGGTTGCAATTCCTAGGCCTAAACATGAATAGGATCTACGACATCTGTAGTGCTACAAGTATTCTGTTGAAAATGAATCAGATATGTACATAGAACACCACTGAACGTCTAATGAACATACGGTAAGTATACAGAACATCATTGACCGTCTTATAAACTGGAGTACCGGTATTGGTTAGACACAACAGTATTGTTACACAATTTTACACATTACTGTAAATCATGAAATTAATGCGTCACTAATTTAATGCGACCTCTACATTTTAGACGTAAATGCGACACCAATAAAATGCGAACAGCCATGTCTCCATACATGTTTTCCTCCAAGTCTTACCTTTAACGTGCAGCAATTAAATGCGACAATACGGTGGTTGCATTTTTCGCATTAATATTCTTCTCGCATTCATTTCATCATTTACAGTATATGAAAGGAGCCACTGAAATTCTTTACCCTCTGATCTCCATAAATCTAGACTTAACCATACATAACTAGGAGGATATTTTGAATAGGAATATTTGGGTGAGAACAAGATGTTACACAGACTAATCAATTGAGACCAATCTCAAAACACATCTATTCAAAACAGATTATATCTTACCTAAACTATTCCTCTCAGCTCTTAGCGCTTCAAGCATGCACTAGCATGGAGTAATGCACTGTATACATGGACTTTTCATTTATTTAACTTATTTAATTGCTTACTGATGAGGTTTGGATTGGTTTGGATTTTGGATTTCGAGTCTCTTTCAAGATTATTTGAGTCCTATCACGACCATCTGGCTTACAGCTGGATTAAACCCTGAACACCTGTTGAAGTAAATATGTGAACACCGGCTGTACTGAGGAACCAAGTATGATACCTGTACTGCAACAGTACAGACAGTGCATCCTATAGATGATGGTCATATTGGAAGGTAACCACTGCCAACACTGATGCTGGGTCCCTGGGGCAGGGTTCACCCTCCAGGCCTTTGTATCCAATCCAACATTATTCCACTACATTACCACCTGCCCTGACTGGCAACGATTTCACAAATTATTAACGACCATTAACAAATATGTACAATGTTTTTAGGATATGTTGAGGCAGATTTGTGAGATTACGAACCTGAAGAAGTTGTCATCCTTCCTGTTGACGGAGCAGCGGTTCCAGAGGCAGGCCGTCAGGAGGATAGACGACACGACCACCACAGCAAAACATTTGAAAATCTTACGTTGACGCATCATTGGGCTGATGCATGCTGCAAACTACTCGCATCTGAAACACAAACAGGTCACGATGAAGGATATCCAACAACATGGGAAATATACATCTGAAATATGGAAAAGTCATGGTGATTAGTCTCTGCAATTATTGTAAGTCCCTGTTTCCTGATTAGTAACGTGAAATACTCATTGCAATGTAGATATACGATACTTCCCTTTATGTATTATCTAAATATCCTCACCATCAACATATTTATTAATAGCTCCGCCTACGTAACTAGACTCAATATCCATTTTTCTATTTAAGGGACGTTTGAAGCCAAAAAAAAAATCTAAAAAGAAAATCTGGTACTTAATCATTGTAGTAATGACCAAATACCATGAGTTATTGAAGAGCTCTTGACGGTGATGACAGATAGTGTGTGTATGTAGAGGCTGTAGTGTACTGTGTAGTGGTGGGAGGGTGGTGTGTGGGTGGGGTAGGTTAGTGTGCGAGGCAGGTTAGTGTGGGGATGGAGTAAGTTATGGCGGGGTGGTGCAAATTAGCGGAGCATAGTATGGAAGTGGAGAAGGTGGTGGTGCAAATTAGGGTGCAGCGGATTAGTGTGGAAGTGGTGTAGGTTAGGGTTGGGGTGGAGCAAGTTAGGGTGGGGGTGGGACAGGCTAGAGTGGGGAGTGGTACAATGTTGTAAACAAGGATGTTGTCAGTCCATCACATCCACACCTGCTTCTAACGAGGTGCTGCATCTGGGCCTCATCAAGATTCAGACATCCTTAAATCCCCCAAGTTCATGTAGTGGGAAGATAGGCCCAGAATAAAACTACTAATGGTTCCCTCGCAATCATCAGGCGGCGATATTTGGGCGGCGTATCAATCATCCGTAATTACACATGCATCTGGAAATGTTCCTATCTAGGCACACGTAACACTTTGGAAATTATTACAATAACAGGATTAGGATTCCGTATCAATCATCATTATTACTAATTCTTCTTAGCATATTATGCATCCAATAGAAAAGCTGCATCATTATTTGATAATCAGTCATCATTTCTGTTCTATTTATCATCAGGTAGTGAACACTTTCATAAACATGATAAAGTATCGTACTCTCCAATCAATAAATACCAGTATTATGAAACTGAAGATGGATCATACAAGATCAACAGATGATAGGTGATGCTAGATAGTGAACACTTTCATTACTATGATAAAGTATAATTTTCTTCAAATCAATAAACACTAGAAATCTGAAGTCGAAGATGGACCATACACGACTATACGAGATGATACATGATGTCAGATAGGTTACAGATCAAGAGTGTGAGAGATACACACAGGTAGTTGATCAGCGGGTGCTCATGACCAGCCAGCTTGGTATATCAGCTGTATGTCCCTAGCCCCATGCCTCAGCTCACTTGGTATATCAGCTGTACGTCCCTAGCCCCAGGTTTCAGTTCACTTGGTATATCAGCTGTACGTCCCTAGCGCCAGGTCTCAGCTCACTTGGTATATCAGCTGTACGTCCCTAGCCCCAGGTCTCAGTTCACATTACATCCCCCCACAGCAGCCTCTTCAACTCGGCCAATGTTCTTCTTAAGATGATGAAAATAAACCTACAGTGTAACTTCAGGCAACAGAATGTTTACAGAAATCATTTAAAATTGCCGATTTTCAGACATTCTTGGAGACACAAGTCCGCCAGTCAATAAAATCTTGCTTTAATAATTCCCTCAGGGAGCAAAACCATGACATTAGACGAGTTATGATCGTATTTTACGACTTGTGTCGGTCTTCAATAACTCGGGGGAACTACCAAATTGTCAGGGTCCTTGAAGAAGAGTGAAAGCCAGCTAATAAGACTGTATGTGAAGGAATAGATTGAGAATCACTGGTGAATATTTTCACAGGAGTTGTCCTGCAGAACTACGAGCAATAGGAAATTAGTACGAATTATCAGCAATAGAATACTCAACATCTACCAACAGGAATGAAAAATGGATGTGGATAAAGAAACCTTTGATGTTTTAAATCCTGATTACTAAGCCAAACTGCAACTGAAGTGGGCCGGACCATACTTCATGGGCGGACTTGAAAACATTATCCTCTGTTCATATTGAAATTTGTACCTGATGTCTACAGTCCAAAGGCAAACAAACATGCTAGTCACAGTTGAAAAGAAATAGACACATGCTATGTTTTTACAACTAAAAAAGTACATATTCAAATAAATCTTATATCTGGACTAATTATTACCATATTGGAGATTAACACATTTTTTAAAACTCGTACGGTACTATTAGTATCAGAATAGCAGTAGAACCTGTGTGGTCTGTTGATGTTCATACCAGACATCTTGTGATACAGTGATTACACATCTAACATATAGGGAACAAAGTCGAATAAATGTTATCAACATATAATTTTGCTTGTGATCTTTGCCTGTGGTAGGGAATTTGTAAACACAACTTGTGTTATATCTGTAACATTTTCTCCTCAGAGACCAGGATCTAAGAGTGTTGAAGTCAATTTTTCAGGATAACTTGGCACAGTCCATCACTGCTTGAGCTAATAACGAATCCCTTTAGCAAACTATATATCTTTCTTTCCCTAATACCTATCTGAAAAATGAAAAGTTGTAAATTTGCCAAACTTTCAGCTGTTGGAATTCTTCAAGCAAAATATCTGCAAGAGGATGTGATCTGTCAGCAAGCAGACATTGAAAAAGACGTGGCTTATAATTTATAGATCTACAACTTTTTTCTATTTTTTTTTTTATGAGTGGAGGGAGAAAGAGAAAAATGGAAATACATGTTCTGAAAATTAAGAAATAAATAGAAAAGAGAAGAGTCAGAAAATCTAATATCCATTTCACCAGTAATGTTACATTTATTATTTGAAAATAGTTTGTTAACTCATTTATTATAAATAAAAAAAATCCCCATAAAATATAATATTTTTTATCCTAGACGGAGAGACCCATCAATCATAAATATAAATTGGTACAAATCGCTTATGTGATCTTCATCAAAAGTGCAATCTACAGATCATCAACCTTGGACAATATAAAAGAAAACATGCAAAGAATTTATAAAACAGTTCTCAAAGGGTACTGGTTGACCTGTAATACTTAATTGACATCGACAAGACAAACTATTATAGTTTCCATGGCCTTGCATGAAAACAGTGTTATCTTTCTACTTGATGAAATGAAGCCACTGGTTGCAATCAACATCCGACATCACATCACATCCTTCGCATAGGCAGGCATCTCTGGGCTAAATGGAAAATGCATGACTGGAGTTTTCTACAGTGAAGATGTATATCATTTGATTGCACTTCCGCCCAGGGAGCCGGGGATGGATAACACCCGACACGTGGATATTGACCAATCTACATGTAAAATACACGGACTGCCGCAAAACAGCTGGGACTGCGCGGAGGAACTCTCCTTACAGAGAGGAATCTAACAAAGTCGGACATTTCTGCGAGTCATGGGAAATTACGTGTTCACTTCCTCAAAGACTGGCAATTCCTGGCGTAATGGACGGGGTTAGGAAGGTGTAGAGCATTACAGAATATGCATGGAGTTCGCTCAACTGTTGTACAAAAAATACATACATCGTTAAAGCAATACGGACCTGTGGGTATCCTTGTCCTGGAAACTCATCCACATGCACGACTATACGTCCACTGGTCAAGGGGATGTAGTAAAATTTACGGGAATCTGACACGTGGAATGTTTAGCCAATAACTGATGTGAAACTTAGCATCTTATTGGGTCCTTCTTACTGTTTTTAATGTTAAAAAATAATTTTAAAAAATAAGCGTTTTAGAGATATTTTCAAAATAATTTTGTTCATATCATGGCTTGTGAGTAGTTTATGGCTGGAGGAAACTGTCAACATCTGTAGTGTTGAGTGATGCAGTCAACCTATGAGCATCAGCTGGTACTAAAGAAAGCAAGAAACCGAGGATATACTTCGGCAGTAGATCCATCTTTGAAGTTGTTTATAACTTCCTTAAACAGTGATGATGCCAAATCCCAGAGGCAGTTTCAAACTGTAATGTTTTACAAGTTCACTGAACAGAAAATATAATTTCAAATAAATTCGTAAAACGATAAAAATGTGCATGTCATCTTGACATAGAATTCAATGGAAACGAATAAAATAGTAGGAATTCAACTGCAATTCATCAAATTGACTCGATGACTAAGTCACTGGCATTTAAACTCGGTGAATAACAAATTGTGATATAAATCTAGCCTAGAGGGATTAATCCCAGAAGACCACCATCCAGCTCCTAACCTTCGCAACAGCAGAGGTAATGATGATATATTCTTAGTGCTAGATTTTTTTATGTATTTAAAAATAAATAGAATAAATAAGACTGAGTAAAAGCAAGTTAACCACAGTACAAGATTTTAGCTGAGTAGGAAGTTTCCTAGCAACAACAACTATTTCACTCCTCAAGACCAAGTGCTACTCGTAAACCAACTATGATTTCAACATTTCACCAGCAACATGAGTAAGATATCACTGTTGTATGTCATTTCCATCATCAGCCAGATAAAAGACAGGCGAAATATATATCTTCAACAGATGCAGCCAAACTATCTTCAATTATACTTTAACACCTAACTGATTGAAACACTGTCCGAATGTTCAAACATATCCCAAAAGGATGAAAAAGTGTTCAAAACAGTGTAGCATGATATCTTAGCTTCAAGAAGTACGGAAGGGTTAGCAAAATCATTTTATATTTCCATCTCCATTACTGAAAACTTCCAAAAGAGTTGTGTCCCTTATGCTGAAGGTCAATCTCCCTTTTATCCCTGCTAGATACGAGGTCGGGGTGTACTTAGCAGATAGTCTAATGTCAATTAACAGTACGATAATAGGACGGCAGTACGGGGCAATGCCAACACACCTCTGTATAGATACCAGATGACATTCAGTGATAAGTCCAAGGAGAATGGATGTAGATACCATTACAGGCTTATGAGGCTGACTGTCCGTGCTATAGGTGGCCCCTTTGATGTGAAGATAACAACATCTGAGGATTGATTCATGTCCGACCGCCGCATACCCAGAACAAATCTAACAGGGTTACTCCTGATAAAACCATGGTATCAATATGCAATATATTTGGCATTGAAAAGTTGGTTCCTATCAAATGTTATATAAATCCAACCAGAAAACTCTTATACAGTAGGCATTGTGGAAATGCAATTACTGTTAATTGACTTATTCTTCTTCCTTTTTTTTTTGCTCTGGATATAAACACAAACAGCCAATCTAATCAACAGAGTGAGGATAGCTCAATCGTCATGATGAGACAACTTGACGAATAGCCCCCGCACTAAATCAATCCAAAGGAAGCAACATACTAGCAAATGCCACTCAGCTAACTGATACAGGAGCTTTGGATGTATCAGAGTTTGATTTAGCTCTCATTCCTTCTGTACAGCTAGATTTAGGACAGTCCGCAGTCCAGAGGGTTTGACAGCCCCCGCTCCCCAGTACCAGCAGTCTGGTATCACTGATTCTGTCCTGACAGGCTTATCTCCCTTGGTGGCCTTCATCTTCCCACTTTCATCAGCAGTCCATCACATGTCATTAACTCACAGATCCAATTACACAAAGATAAATTGTAACGAATAGTCCTGCTGGCAACGTGATTGTGTTTCTTAAAATATATAGGATTACAAAATCAAACAGTTAAACCACCAATTAGCATGGTCAGAATAGATTAAGAGTCGTGACAACATTTACTAATAAGCATTGATTATAAGGGCCCCATTATAAGGCACATAAATATATAATGATGCAATTGGAAATCATTATTACCGTAATAGAATGGCTTTCAGTTTGTTTAAAATTATTTTGACATATAAAAAAAATCAAAACCAAGATCACTGGAGTACTTTGATGTCACAAAGTTTCCATTTGTTTTGGGGGTGTTACGCTACTTATACCTCAACTAAATCATATTAATTATCATTATTTAAAATCCAATGCACATCGACCCTCATAGCTACTCAGCTGATCTAAAACTGTATCCACCTAGTGCACACAACTCTTCAAACTGGCGAACAGACTGCTACCACACCATCTGTAGACTGTAGAACAGCGAGGAAAGTAAAACACTCCTGTTGATCGATATCAGTACAGATAGACCTGTCAAAAACCTGTCTCTGTCCAGAATCCTACTGGCTCACACTTTGAGAGCTGTTATTGATACTGTTCTGGTCAAACTCATCTAGCAATATTATCTCCCTGCTGTGAGACTATGTAAAAGAAACACTTTAGGCAATACACGGATATGGCCAGTTAATTTTTTTGAGAGCTGGGACATGTTTCACAAAGCAATAGTAAGTCCATCATCATCGTCATCATCGTCATAATACAGCAAATGTAGTGAGACAGACAAACGGCAGACAGACAGCCAGACAGACAGACAGACAGACAGACAGAGAGACAGAGAGACAGACGGCAGACAGACAGACAGACAGACAAACGGCAGACAGACAGACAGACAGCAGACAAACAGAATTTCAACCATTTTGTGTTCTTATTTGAAGACAACATGAGCTCAGAAACATCATCCTATTGTTCAAAACAAATATCCAAAAGACCATCCCAATTCCACATATTTTTAAAAGTACATACATAAAATGTCCATTACTGGCCATCATGTTTGATTCTGAAAGGGTTCCCCAGCAGATCTCATTGACGCACAACCTTTACCACGGAATCAAATGCTAGCCGTTATCGTAAATGAACCCCGAGTTATATTAAGAGCTAATCCGATCTGAGCATCACGGATTCCTAGCTATTGATCAGTGCAGTACGGCTGTTCTTCGTGGATTTAACTTTTTTGGAACACTACCATAAAACAGCAGGCTAGAAAGTGAAGCAGAAAGATATTGAATGGACAATAAGGAAACTGAGTCATCGCTGGCTTCCCGTGAGGACTGTTTTATGTCGCCATCACGTTATTGTATGCATTCCTTGACGCACAGACACATGGACTGGCAACATTATCTGCATCGAGTCGATACCAGTCTCCGAGGCGAGCAATACCAGTACGGAAATTACAAGAACCAAAATTAGCTTTTGTTCTCTGTTAGACTGAATTCAAAGAAGTGAATGTAAACAGCTTCGATAAATAGACAAGACATTGTAATACATCTCCATGAGAAATGTAATACACCTCCATTAGAATTGTAATACACCTCCAATAGAATTGTAATACACCTCCATTAGAATTGTAATACACCTCCAATAGAATTCTAATACAGCTCCAATATAATTGTAATACACCTCCAATAGAGAAATAACTATCAAATAAAGCCAAGCAATTAATAGTGCAGTGGTTAGAGCGTCAGGCAACAAAATGGATGGTTCTGAGTTTGAATCCTGTTGCATCTTCTAGGTGGAGAGGTATCAGAAGTATGCTTGTCTACATAGAGTACAGTTGAATTAATGCTGTTTCTTTATCTATACCAAATGGTCACTTTTCTTATGACACTTAAATGTCTGTTAACAATAAGGTCATCAAAACATGCAAAATTCAGTATGAAATCAACTCCCATTGCATTTCCATATCAAATAATATCAATATTCATACAATAGACAACATTGACTAGGTTACATCCACATAATATTAGCCTGATCTTGCAGTAGGACATATATGTATATAATACCACCATCATGCAATTCGTATATCAACTTACTGCATAATTCCTTTGAAGATAGTAGAGTCATAGATAGTCAGGTGTTGATGGATAGATTCATAAAACAAAATAGCCTGAATGCATATTCGTCACGAATATTTACCCTCCAGCCAAATGTTTTATGAGAAATTAACACAAAGGCTCCGACATTTATACCCCTAAGTATGACTTATTGCGCAGGTGGAGGAACACTGAATTGGAAGGTACTAGGTATAATCCCTGAATGATATGCTAGGCAGATTTGGATAGTCACTTGTTAGACGGGGCAAATGAACGGAGTTATGTCAATACTATGAAAGCCGTACATTGCAGCATAGGTAAGATAATACAAAATGCCAATTTAGAAAAGCAAGTGCCAATAAATTTCCAATCTCCTCATCTGAACAGTCAATAATATGTGAAGAACTTACCCAATAAAACACTCAGAACTATGCTGAAATAATTCGCCAAAGAAACAAAACACTGCATGGCTTTTACATAAACATCATAGATATGAAGTATCTGTACTTTTCCATTGTGTACGTTTCACTCTAGTCTTCATTCCGTGGACAAACTGAGAGTAAAAGGGAAGCTTCCTCTTAGTAGACCACCAACAACTGAGCGTCACAACTGAGCTTTATAACTTACATGACAAATGTCACTTGTACGTCTGCTCTTAGACATAACGCATTCATAACAAGAAGCAATGTGATAGGTTAATGTGCATTAAACAATTGTAGAACTGTGATAGAATGTCTAAACCAGTGGACATTCAAGGCTAATTTGCAAACCTTAGACCTGTGCTTGTGTTTAGTGAAATCTGACTTGAGGCCATTACATTACTATGGCAGGTACTTGTTGCAGTTCAGTTGGAAAATTTCAAATTACGTTGATAACGATCAATAGAGCTTTTTGAAAACGTGCTTTTGCATTCTACTTGAACTTTTTAGTGCAAGTTGCATCTTGATGTTCTATTTCAATTAAACTTTGCACACATTAAACTATTAGCATAGCCCAACACTAACCCACAGTGGACTGACTGAGATGCATTAGAAAAGTCAAAGTGTGAACAAGTCAATACTGCCTCTTGACACATTGCTTCAAGTATCCAATATCACTTACTCAATTTTTTCTTCAATTATCTTGAAGCGATAGAAAAGCTTCAAAGGATGGACTCACACTAAAACACCTGCGTGGTGTGAGTACATGGTGTGATATGTGTGATGTGTTATATTGCTTCATGGAAAGATGTGTGTGGTGTGTAACATTGCTGAGTTGTGTGTAATGAATGCTTCTATTTGATGTTTGTGGTGGTATGTTGTGATGTTGAGTGATGTGCTGCTGAGTGATGTGGTGTGTGTGTGTGTGTATGGTGTGTTCTTGTGTGTGTGTGTGTGTGTGTGGTGTGGTATGTGTGAGTGTGTGTGTGTGTGTGTGTGTGTTCGTGTGTGTGCCTGTGTGTGTGTGTGTGTGCGTGTGCGTGCGTGTGTGTGTGATGTGTGATGTGTGATGTGTGGTAGGTATTGTGTGATATATGAAGAGTATTGTGTGTTGTGTGATGCATAATATGTGATTGATGAATTGTGATCTGTGCTGATATATGATGTGTTATGGAATGTCATGTGTAATCCATGTCTCTATGCACAGAGCGGCGTAGTTTGGGTTGTACTGTTTACATTGAGAATCGATGGAAATAAAAAGTGTACGAAAATAAAAGTTGGGGAGACATGGTAATACTCTGAAAATACCTACATCTAGGATAACCCCCGTAGAATATGAGATATGAAAATATCTACATCTAGGATAACCCCCGTAGAATATGAGATGCACAAGTTCTCAAGCAGCCATGCCTCTGTGAGCTCTTCAATAATCACTCCAAAATATTCATATCAATGGATGGCGAATTTGTACATGGCCATAGCATAATGAATTTATTCGTGAACATGTGTATACTAGATTTCTCCAGAGAGCATTTCAAAGTAGCAATCTCCACCTGTAATCTTAATTATGTCTTGCTGTATTTGTCTACTCCTGTAATTCGATACATGCCTTACAGACATTTGCATTTCCTCAGTTAGGCTTTTCTTGTGGCTCTCCAGACATAAAAGTATCCTCCATCATGATCAATTTCTTCCATATTTACCTGCCCTACTGCAAAGTTTGTGTAAGCTCACGGAAAATATTTATCTTTAAATTTGGACAATGCGGTTTGGTAATCTGGCTCATTCCTTTTCATGTCTCGCCCGCAGTGTTGAAGTGAGAAGTGAGAGTGGAGCTCTGGCGGCAGCTTAATACATGCAACACTTATTCACAACGTCACGATGAAATTGATTCCTTCCAAGTATATATTTCAAAGTCAACATCAGAAGTAAGCCCAGTATGTATTTGTTTTTAAATTGGGTTTTATGGTCGCTTTCAAGATTCTTTCACTTGTCAGTTCATGGCAAGATGAAACCCGTAATATCTGTAGCTGTGAATGTTGCAGTAAACCTGCGAGTACTGGCTTCTACTGACAGACCAAGGATGATGATATCTACATTGCCACTCTACAGACAGCGCACACTATCAATATCACGTCAGAAAGGTAACTTTTGCGAACATGCGGGTTCCCGGGGACAGGATTTGAACTCAGGATTTTTGTCTTCGGTCCAAACATTCTATCACAATGCTACAACCCACCTCAGTAAGCCCAGTAACTTTGACACACAGATACCGGTAATAAGTAATCAGTGCAACTTGCATCTAGCTTATTAAAATACTTTAGCATACATTCTTGCGATATCTTGAGGACAATTAGAAAGTTCAAGAGAGTTAGAAGGAAACAAAAGGGCATCGAAGTACAGAATTGGACCTTGTGGATTTAAGACAATCCTTGGACTTGGGAACTTCATAGTGATACAATACATGCAGGGAACTTTGATCAAGACACAGTAAACACAGGCTACTATCCAAGTGTCAGATCATAACTTGATAGCGTAATGCCACATTCTGTGAAATCTTTATCAGTATTCTTACCATGTTAATTTCTAACACATCCCATCCAAAGTCCAACAGAACTCTGTCACTGTCAAACATTGTTTACACTCATATTGTCTTCATCACATTGTTATCATCATCCAGCTATTGGCCCAAATCCCCGTAATACCCTACCCCCAAAAGAATGACATCACAGCCAGGTCACGACCTAGCCTGACCCCTGGAGAGAGATTTTATTGCCTCCAATTTTATATGTTAAATTTGCTGGAAAATGACTACCACATGGAACCAATATGTCTGGGGAGATATGGCACTCTGGAACTGAGTTCTTGGTACGTGATAATATTTGTTTTTATTTGAGGCTGAGATGTCGTAGTAAGAAAATCCACAGTCTGGGTCCATGATCAAGGCCCAGGAAGATAAACAAAATTGTGTTATGGTCATGTACTACACAGGAATATGGAAAGATAAACAAATAAATAAAAGGTTTTAGCCAGAGGTAAATAATACAAAATATATCTCATGCTCACATATCTCATGGCATATGATTTAGCTTCAATAAAATGATTACTCTTTAACCCTCTCCCTGCTGAAGGCGAGTTAACTTGCCCGATCACATGCAGAAATAGAACACTTTGATTTTATTCAGCAGGGAGAAGGTTAATAGATGAACTTCAACTCACATCAGGTTTTCATAGACCAACTTGTGTCGTGGTCGTAGTTTTGTTTTTTAATCCCTCTCGCGTGAACATCCGGAAAGCCTAAAATTACACAGCTATTTGGATACTAGAACCTCCAGCTACTAACAGCATGGGGCAGGACACAAAGAGGAAGCTACGCCAGAGATAACTAGCTGTTATCATGTTAGAAACAAGCAGATGGCACGCTATAAAGTGAACCAACCACCTGTGATACATGTCCAGAGGTCAGGGGTCGCGGAAACAGGTCAGAGTTGACAGCTGCTCATTAATATGCGGTGGACAGTGACATATTGTACTGTGTTCCAGCTCAACAGGTAATCGCGGCAGAAGAATGTGGAGGACAGGAGGAACGGTTGGGTGGCGGGCGTCTCAAGCTTTGCCCACAGATTTAGACAGAATGCCTTCAAATGTAAGCAAGTCAGCCATCAATTTCATGGCCGATGATAAGCCTCTTGAATGTAATTGAGGAGCTAATGTTTCTGAGAGTGGTCCACATGCCACGCAAAGATTACTTTGTCACAAATATGTTTACGCAGATAGGTAATAAAACACATACGGATTGATAATACAAAATAAAGTTAACCAATCATACTTTCATTATCATACGAATTCAAAATGATCTCCATAAATGTCATATCTACTAGAAGTAGAATGCTGGCATGATGATAACAATAATAATAATAATAATAATAAATAGTAATGTAAATAATAATAATAACAATGTAAATAATGTAAGTAATAATACTAAAGAAAATATGTAAATAATAACAATAATAATAATAATGTAAATAATAATAATACAAAAAATAATGGCTATAATAATAATAATCATTACTATAATAATGGATGTGTTTATAATGCGTCAAATCCACACAGGGAAAGAATGCTCGAGGCGTTATATATCATTACTCATGTTAATGGATCAGCATGCACTCACATTGATGGCAATGCTATTACTAATGCTCAATACAGACAGGTTTACAGAAAGTCTGACTGTCTCGGCACTGTGCAATCCACTGCCATTGCTTGCAGCCTATGCTTTACCTGTGTTATAACCCTGCAGTAGTCAATATAACCCTTAGTCAATATAACCCTGCAGTAGTCAATATAACCCTGCAGTAGTCATAAGCCTGCGGTAGTCATAACCCTGCAGTAGTCATAAGCCTGCAGTAGTCATAACCCAGCAGTAGTCATAAGCTTGCAGTAGTCATAACCCTATGGTAGTCATAACCCTGTGGTAGTCATAAGCCTGCGGTAGTCATAACCCTGCAGTAGTCATAAGCCTGCGGTAGTCATAACCCTGTAGTAGTAATAAGCCTGCAGTAGTCATAACCCTGCGGTAGTCATAAGCCTGCAGTAGTCATAAGCCTGCAGTAGTCAGTGGTGGCACAGTGACTCACACTCACAGAGTTCTGCAGGTAAGCCCCGGCCGTCTCTCCGTCGTGACTACAGCAGGGGTCTCACAGACAATGGCTCTGTAGCCCAGTGGACCGAGTGATCACCCAGTGATCATCATGTGATCACCAGTCTTGCGGCTTCGTGAGAACAACGTTATCAGATTACGCTGTCTCCTCTTTATGCTGTGTTAATTATTTAACTGTGCATTCATCTTGATAATGTGGCCGATCTATGGAACGTGTGCACGTTAACAATTGTATGCACGTGAACATTTTTTAACAAACATAAAATCCTAGCAGACAGACTTGACTGAACTGAACTGCATTTTTTTTTATTCACTATGGCTGTGAGAATACATCACATTTGAAAAAACTGAAACACTGGAAATTGAATTTGAAATTTTGCAGTAAGATTTTATACTTAGAATCGATATAAATATATATTTCTAAATCTTAAACTGGAATAATTCAACTGAAAAAATTAAGTGTTATATATACCTCATTATCAATTTACTTACTATCAAATTAGCATGTGTATAGCACATGGGCTAGACATCAGCTATTAGGTATGAATAATGCATAAACACATGATAAAAGCCAAGTTTATGGTGTGCAAGAAGATGGTAATTTGTTAAAATTGTAAACCCCGACATATCGTCATGAAACATGCAAAGAAAAGTATTAAATTAGTCAACAGTGACGACAATTTACAAAGGTAGCCAATATTAATCTTGTTTACTAAATTGAGTCAGTTTACAGCTATTTAAATACCCTTTTCTTCATCAACTCTTTACACAAACAAAATACAAATCTGTTATAAATAAATACATATATCAATGTAAATGAATCTTGAAATACTCTCCAAAGAGTCACGCTATACAATTCATTGCCCATCAACAGCAATAAAACTTCCACGGATGTTCAGAGTTAATTACTAAAACAAATACACAAACCTGCACACCCTAGTTCCCACATGTTCAAACGTCAATCAGGTGAACCGACAAACGCCCAAAACATTAGCTACAAATCCAAACTTCCTCATTTCCCAAGTACGTCAAACGGGAATGCATTGCAAGTTATCTCAGCTGAGCAGTTTTCCAGACTGAGACATATGCTTCCCCCCCTTGGCCAGAATCCCCCAATCCCCAGTCGGTACACCTGGGGTTTGGAGCGGAAGTCAACCATGCGTGCCTCGCTATGACATGCGCCACTCACTGCGACAGTCCGAGCAATCGGCTGAATCCATCACTAATGATATAATCAGACAGTCGCACTAATTACGGGCTGGTGAGGAGTGTTAGGCCTGCACACAGGAGCTAATTACTGCGTGATCTTAGTTGTGCTAATTAAACAGATTACAGGACTGCTAATTGCTGTTTTGGTGTTGAGCTGGCTCAGACAATGGAGACAATTAATCACAGTCGTGTTATAATATGGACTTATTGACTCCTGGTCGTAGGTCATTAGGAAATATTGTCCAATCAAATCTCTGCATTGTAGTATCTGCCAACTGCAGTTCTGATTCTTTACCAGAAAGACAAGTATGTCAATATTTCCCTGCCATACTTAATTAAGATGTTAAATTAAGTATTGCAAATAGATATTCACAATTCTACATTTAATATTCCCATGATAATATACATACAAGTCTCAACGTTACTTTCTAAGATAAATACATATTGTTTGAAACAAGATTTTGAAAGAAATAAGTTTTATTATCCTATGCTTTGATGTGCAAAAAGAACGTCACTGGAGGCATGCCGGTGACAATATAAGCCAGCATGACAAAGATGCAGACATTCAAATTAATCATTCTAGAACAGGCAGTGACTTGTGAGGACAGATAATCAAACACTGTATGACAGATACCAGACATATGACATCATACAAGACTGGAAACTGCATCTGGTATATATGGCAAATACTTTCTGATATCTGCTTTCTAAAGAACATATAAAAGTATATTCATTTCCACAATTGTTATTTGAATATTTTTTGTTTGACACTATATACAAATGATAAGAGTTAACACACAAATAGATAAACATGTTTCAAGTTTTATTGCCAGTGCTGAATGTGCTGAATGCGTTAGTTTAAAGTTGGATCAATGTTTACCAGGACATAATACTTAAATATGATAGCACTTTAAAGCAGTTAGGCTATATGACCTTAAATGAAATAAACAACATATGCAAGTGGATAATGTTTATGCCAGTCAGAGTCAACAGTGCGGTTAGATGAGCTGATTCAGATAACTACATACTGGTGCCTCGCACATACAGGAGCTGATTCCAATAACTACATACTGGTGCCTCGCATATACAGGAGCTGATTCAGATAACTACATACTGGTGCCTCGCACATACAGTAGCTGTTACAAATAACTACACACTGGTGCCTCGCACATACACGAGCTGCACATAATGGTGTAGATGTCAACGCAAACAATTCTGGAATACTTTGACAAATACTGCCATTCCAAACACAATAGCTTTCAAATATGTGAATAAAGTGAAGTTTACTGAGTAAACTGAATATGTTATTTTTGTTAACTATATAATACAGCAATGTTTTCTTTGCAATTGGCTCTATGCTAAACATACAAAGTGAAGAGAAACATATTTGTCTGCATAGCTAAATATGTTCCATAGATTACATGCTTTCTTTACTCAGCTACAGACTTACTTCAACATAATACTAACCTGATTTAGTGGTCATTCCAAGAAGACTAATATAAAAATGACATTCCCTCGGCAAACCTTCACCTACATGACACTGCAAGAGTTCCAAGGCTACACTATTGAAACATGTTCCACTTTCCAAGCAGAATTAAGAGTGAACTCTGTTCAAAGCTGTCAAATCTGTCAAACAGCAGCTTATAACAGTATGTAGCAACACCTATATAAGGTCCTTGTGTCTATCTGACTGTGTATCAGACATCTGACTATCTATCTGACTGTCTATCTGACTGCCTATCAAATGTCAAGCCGACCTTACCTATCATGTTGATCTGACTTATAACTGTGGCTATCTGACTGTGCTCATATGACTGTCTATCCAATCTGACTAACTATCTGACTGTGCCCATCTAACTATATGTCAATCTAATTGTGGCTATTTGACTGTGCTCATATGACTGTCTATCCAATCTGACTTACTCTCTGACTGTGCCTATCTAACTATATCAATCTAACTGTGGCTATCTGACTGCTCATATGACTGTCTATCCAATCTGACTTACTATCTGACTGTGCCTATCTAACTATATCAATCTAACTGTGGCTACCTGACTACTCATATGACTGTCTATCCAATCTGACTTACTATCTGATATATGTCGATCTAATTGTGGCTATCTGACTGCTCACATGACTGTCTATAAAATCTCCTATCTGACTGTAGTCATACCAGTTGTCGTCTCTGACTGTGCAAGGCCCTGGTGACAGATGCCTACTCTCTAGCTGTCAGCACGTGGAGGTGGTCCTACAAGTTACACCACCGGGAAATGAGGTGTCACACGTGCAGAACAACCAATGTTCTCTAAGTAGAGGGAGGAAATCATGTTTACATCCCGTTAAATAAACAGGAATAAGGTTTTCAGGAAAACTCATATTTCAAGTTTTATATAAAAACACAAAGAAAACTTGGAACATTATTTTTGTGAAAATTGTGTGAAATACTGGATATGCTTTGTGAATAATTTTAGATCCATAGATATTGATATTTGAGGAAATAAACCAGAGAATATTAACAGTCCAAACTGGGATCGAAAAGCTTATTAACCACGTCTGATACTGCTATAGAGTGAGTGAATATGGAGTTTAACGTCGCTGCAGGAATCTTTTACCCATTTGCGACGATAAAGCAATTAATTATTTTACTATATGCCACATTACAAACTATACACAGCTTGACTGCAGACCTCGTAGAGATCCTGTAGGGTTCCTGGTTCATAATTGAAGTACATACATATAGACAGAGACATCAACATTCCTCACCGTACTACAACCACAGCCATGTCGAAACTGGTCAGATATGGTAGCGCACAGGTAAACAGTATAGCTGCACAATGCTATCACCATGCTATCAATTAGTAGCCTTAGCATGTCGATGATGACAGTGAAATATACAGGCTATTGTCAACCAGTGGACTGGAAAGCAGTTTTCTATGCCATTGTATACTATAATAAATGTGATACTAGTTGAACGTAATGGTGAGTGTAGCATGTATGAACATACTTCCACATGAAAAGATAGGCTCATCACAAACCAGGCATGTGTGGAGAAAGTTAGGGGAATTGTTGTCATATAAGTCCATACAATTCCCAAAGGCGGGAATACAATCTCCTGTCAATTTCCTAATGGAGTGGAGTGAATATTTATCCCATGTCTTAGAAATGTAGTATGCATTTAAGTGATATATATCTTACCATGCTTGATTGAATCAATTCAAATTTTGATAGAGATGGTAATGTGATTGCACTTGGTAAGGAAATAGAGATATTAGTGAGGAAAGGTATAAGATATAAGAGGAATATGGATGGGACATGTGTTTGTGAATGTGTTGTAGAGGTATGAACATACCTGGACAGAATACTGTGTCGTGTCGAGCATACCTGGACAGAATACTGTGTCGTGTCGTCCTGTGTAAATTAGTGTAACAGTATTCTGAGACAGTGTCAATGCAGTCCAAGTCAGAGTAGTAGAACTGACACAACATGATTTTTTTTGTATGTACTCACCTGATAAATAACCAAAGTTAAGTCCATCCCTCCTCACACACTGAGAGTCGCTGGTACCTCACATAGTGGCTCCATCACATCGCAGCACATCACAGCACATGCGTATCCTGGTCTCTCCTACCTGTGTGTGACAAAACATTCCTGTGAACATCGGTATCTGGCATCCCTGGACCAGCCGGCTGGTTACCTGAGCTCTCCACTCACAGGCTACCACCTGCCCACTTGGCTAAACAAACACATTCACTGCCTCTTCCATAACTCAGCTTGATACAGGCTAGTTAACTGTGGAATTAAGGCAAATATTTTGAATAAAGCACTACATGTGACCACTTGTTTGAAAGAGGAGAATATTTCTTTTCAAACAAGGTGCCATATGGTATGCATGCAATATAAAAAAAAAGTTAATTAATTTTTCTTTAACATGTGGTAACTCACGAGACGGGACATACAATTTCCTTTCAATAGCATTGCCACATGTTATTGTTGGAGTCAAAAAGGACAAATTCATCACTCACTTGAAAATATTTCAACTGAAATAGTAGAAATCCTTCTCACACAGAATAAATCCGTTTGCTAATCCGCAACTGCTTAAGACTAGAATTGACCTGAGCCAAGATTCCCTCTGATCGAAGCTAAGTCGGGAAAGGACCAATCCCTGACTGGCCAAAGCTAAACAAGCCGGACGCTAGTCAATAGTGGTCAGTGTCACATGGCTCTACAGATCTTAACGATGCCCTTATCAACGTTCCTATCTCTCGGAGTAGCTTCCCGCCACAAAGAGAAACTTGGACCAGACACCATTTCACACTACTACAAGCGTATCCCTCGTATCCCTCATATCCCTCAGGGACGCGGCTACACCCACCGTGACCCAATAGTGTGTTTTACACTCCAGCGCTCAACTGACAATGTCTGATAATCAACAACAAGCCTTCGTACCTGACAGCACAGACAGAGAGAGACGCTGCTTACCAAGGCCTATCTATCGCTTCACGCAATTTCAACAAAATGGCCACAGTAACTGACTGTGGACAGGCACGGTCGTAATAGTATGCATGATTACGACCCTGGCACAACATCGGCGAACAGATGAGCACGACACCAGGCACGACAACAGACAGCTATCAACTGACCCACACTGCTGTGGGCAGCCAGATATTGTAATAGAATTACAGCAGAATTACAGCGTGAGCCTGGCAGACTAGAGATATGAATACCCTGTAATGCTGTAGGGTTAGAGCACTAAGTCCACTGATTACCAGCTCTACTTCAATGTCAGTTATCTGTCCGGCTGAAACCTAATTCTGGGAATTGAGACAAAACGTCCAGAAAAGATTTCACACAAGGAAAACCTTTAGCTCTAGGACAAATTGCAATCTGAAAATGTGCAAAATAATAATTGTAAATTTTGTCCGGATATTAGTGCTTCCAATTTCCCGCTTGTTATGAATGCAACAAGTGGGTGTCAATCAAATAAATCTCATTAATTTCCCCGACAGAATGTAAATAGCAATTCAATGAAACCACGGACAGGAAATATCTAAATATAGTAGGATTTAATCCCGTGCAGTTAAGCCCTGTGATGCGTACATTATTCACACTAATTCCCTCCTTATATCCCACGCCAGCGGTCAAGGAGCAATTTGTGCTATCTCCCCCGCTGTAAGTAGCCCGCTACATACACCCAGCCCGTCTCCCGTGGGTCAATAGCCCGGATTACCACCGAAAGTCCTCGCCAATAGCCGCCAATCACAGGTGGATGCAAGTGTCAACAATCACAGCTTTTATCTTCTGCACAGAACCAGGCCTGAGCTATCAGATTGGTCGGAACCTACTGGCTACTGTGTGAGCCTGTGTGTGAGCCCGTGCGAGCCCGTGTCCTCTGACAACCATCTCCGCTACCCTGGGACTGGTTGCTGTCTGAAGCTATGCCGCATATTCAAGCCAGCAGCCAGCCAGCAGCCAGCCAGACTGACAGATAGGAATCTGTACGTCTTATCAACAAGCGCAGTCAATAGTGCAGGTGAAAGAAACTACATACGAGATGTCAACTGTTGCCGATATGACACCTGTGATTTTAATCGCTGCAGTGTGGTGGTAATACCCCTCAATGTCAGGGGGCCGGGCAATGCACTACTTTATTGAAATTAAATCTAGGTTTATTGGCGCATTAGTTTTCAAGAGCACAAGATAGAAATCTGATTTATGAATAATGCGTCTTTTATTGGTTCATGTTTTGCCCCTGTGCTATAGATCTCCATACAATCCTGCATTTATTGGGTCTGTATCAAACACGGCGTGGACTTGTTTGTATACAGATCTGTATGCAAAAATACTTTGTAATTATTATAATTATTATCCAATGTGAATCGGTTGTATAATCTGAATACTTTGTATGTGTCTAAGTATCCGTACATAACATAAAAATCCTAAACGTACATTGAACAAACCTCGTATGAAGCCTGTATGAATAGAGTTTCTGTCAGAATGCAACTCAATGAAGACATGTCAACTGTTCTGTGAGTGGCCGTAGATTCACTGCTGGGAGATCGCAGATAAGTAAAGCCACGTGGACAATGGCAAGGATACTTCATGTCTGAACACGGTGATTGACATCTTGACTTAGCAAGTGCTTACTAGCGAATTAAGATGACTTTACTGGCATGGTAACCAAGTCCAAGGGACCGTCCAAGGGAACTTCCAACACTGATCGACGAGATTCCAGTACTATTTAATAAGTACATTGATATCTAAACTCAGTAACCAAAACACTCGATCTCATATCTCAGAAAGGTATTTAGAATATAAGCGACCAGTGGACGTTCTTTCAATGCATTGTCAGAAAACAATGAATATTAATGGTTTTTCTTATCACATTTATTTACAAAGTCACTTTGTAATTAACTTTTCATAACCTTACAAAGATAATGTTTTAGAAATCAAGTGGTCTTAATTAAATCCAGTGAAATATAGCTTTAAAAAAAGCTCGTAATTTTGTAATGGAATTCTTTTCATAGACTTGCAAAGAAAATGTTGTAAAAAGTCAAATGGTCTTAATTAGATCTAATGAAATATTGTAAAGACACTTTTCACTCAATAATGAATGTTTCTCTCTCCAAGAACAATAATGAGATGAACACCTTTCAACACGCTCGGCCAACTTAATGATTATATAATTGAAAGAAGAGCATGTGAGATAAAAATTGTTATTTATTGCTCTTCTGTATCTCTTCAACCTCCTCCAAATATCACACTGTCACACTATCCGCCGCTACAGGAGAATGTCTTGCCCAAGTGTGAACACACAACAGAAAGTGGTCATGATCAATGTATTACCTCACTTTGATTTATACCCCTCGGCTAATCTTGGAAGCAAAGGCATCTGAAGTAGGATTTTGCTATTGGGATCTAAACCTTGAATAATAGATTAAAAAAGCAGTGTAACCAATGCGAATGATGAAGGAAAGTTGAGTGTTTTTGACGATCTGACATTGAAACCCCTGCCGATGTCGTTGAGACATGCACATCCATGTACTCACTTCTTAGGTAGTGTTCCAGCATAGATACCTAGAGTCTTGCGAGATAGACACCTATAGTGTTGGTGTGGCCATGATGTAGTGTGAACGACACCTCTACAACCATGCCTCTTTAAGTGGGTGACAACATCACACAATAAAGTTATGCAGACATATCTAAATGGGATTTTATTTCTAAGTAGCTGAAAAATGCTGATAAATATAATCTAAATTGGTGATAAACATATTGATCTCATTGTAATGAGAGATTTAACTCAAATAAGGACTTTCATAATATCTAGTTTCTATTATTTTGAACCTTACTGACTTCGATTGATATAGAATTTGAACATTTTACAAAACATGTTTATAATGTTACATGACAATTGTTATGCGACTATTTTAGAATTAGGATGTATTCTCCGCCAAGAATGGCTACAAAGCAGAGCTTCCTTAGATACCCGACCTGTTACTTAGGTGATTATGAACAGAGATTCCTGAAGGTGTCTTTGAGTGTCAGCCTCGTACGTCACAGGTTACCCAATACGTCACAGGTTACCCAATACGTACGGCTAATGCACCAATACAGCAGCACTTAGTCCTACCCCTGCAGCCAGTCTACTGGAAATAAATAACTTACAACTACAATTGATCATCGTTTGGATCAGAGCTTTTGAAAACATATAATCTGAAAGGACATTTGCGACAGTAAAAGCCTGGATTAGATCTCGTTCAGACAATTATGACAGCATGTATGATTGGGGTGGCAACAGAATGAAGTGCTAGGCAAACTCTGGCCATGTTGATGCTATAGTGCTCCCTCGATACAACACCTTTCGATGCACCGCGGATTCGGATATGCGGGGTCCAATGTGGACCCCATTTAAAAATTAAAATAAAAATTAAATTAAAAAAATATTTTTTCTTTCTTTCTCCAAGTATATTCGTTGATATAACGCGGGTGGCATGTCATGGACCCCAAATTCAGCATTATATCGAGGGAGCACTGCATAAGGAACTGATGGTCAAGGCAGTGGCAATGGCTGCCGTACAGGACAGAACTGGAGCAAGGAGATGAACAATCCAGCTAGACATAGAGGCTGTAGACAATTTCCTTGAGAAAATCTGACATTTCCTTGACAAAACTTGACGGATCTCCCAGGACACACACATCTATCGTGTTGATGAGCAAGCGGTTTACTTCCGAGTCGGGCTACAGACAGTTGGAGGATCACGACCGTCTTGAACGACCTGTGAGAGCCACAGTGGGATATGTGGAAGATTCTGTTTCAGTGCAATTAACATTAGAAAATGTCTTGTACTGTCTTGTACTGGTTTGTACTGTCTTGTACTGTCTTATACTGTCTTGTACTGTCTTATACTGTCTTGTACTGGTTTGTACTGGTTTGTACTGTCTTGTACTGTCTTGTACTGGTTTGTACTGTCTTATACTGTCTTATACTGTCTTGTACTGGTTTGTACTGTCTTGTACTGTCTTGTACTGTCTTGTACTGTCTTATACTATCTTGTACTGTCTTATACTGTCTTATACTGTCTTGTACCTTGTAGTCTAGAATCAGTTCCAGTGACTAGCAGAGAACAAAAAAAGTTGGCTGTACTAAACATGCACATATCACTTCAGTAGACTTGTGTGTAAAAATAACCCACTTAATAGTCTAACCCATTATCTGCTGTCACTAGGTATCAATTCACTAGGTATCAAAATAGAACGTGTCGACATTTCTTATCCACAACCAGGCCGGAGTAAAAACATGTCGTAAAAAACAAAGTACATACAATAGTTTCACAAACTTTAGTACATCCATTTCAGAACACCACAAAGTAGAAGAATAGCTATCTAACTGCAGATCTTTTTTCACTCAATGATCTTTTTCTCATCATAATGAACATCTTAATCTGAAAGGAAGCCAACCTCAAACATATCCACACCACGATCTAGACAGAAAGTGGCTCGACCTACATTACTACGCTTGTCTGGACTTAGGTATCCACAAGAAGTCTAACCTGAATATTCTGATAATAGACATACACAACACCTATACGGCACCTACACAGCAGCGTAAGAACAGCGCCAGAACAGCGGAATAGAACAGGAACCCTGCTGTGCCCACCAGCGGAACAGATGATCATTTCTGTATCGGGTGTCGTAGAACAGTAACAACCAGGACTGTGAGAAACATCCGTCCTGAATGTATATTTACAAGAAAATACGCAATACCATTGATTCCAGTACTGACACAATCTCCGTATCTCTTGTATCAAAATAATCTCCATGTATCTTGGGTACCTTTGCAAACCTGATGTACGTAATCTTGATTATCTCAGGTACCACAATGATATTGATATATCTCTGGTACCAGAACAATATTGATGTATTTTAGGTACCACTGCAATTTTAATTTAATTTTAATTTAATTTTTTATTTTTTTTTGTTGTATTTGTTCTTTATTTGTTTTCCGCTTTTTAAATTTAAATTAAATATTTTATTTTATTTTTATTTTTTTTGTGTGTGCAATCTTGATGTATCTCAGGTACCATTAAGTCTTGGGTACCACTACAATCCAGATGTATTTCAGGTATTGCTACCATCTCTTTATATTACTGCAAAGGGACTACTTCACATATTTCTGAGTATACTGATGACTATATTTCGTTAAATGAGGTATTATCGATTCACACATGGTTGCAATCTTCAAAATATTTCAAGTGAGACTTTGGGATTCAGATGCCTTGTCAAAGACTTTCAGTGATCTGACATTGATATGCTTATTGGAGACGAACCAGTAAGAACAATGTCATACTGTATGATCTATAAGCCATGGTAGATGCTGAAGAACCAAGGGAGATAACTACAGTAGATACATGCATATTTATAGTGTAGCCCAATCTTTCTGTGTGTAGATGATATAGGCCCACGGGTTGGCATTCCAACTTATTTCATTTCAAACTTGACTGAGCAAACTGCTATTTTTTTTAACTCCAACATTTTACAAGTAATCAAAATGTTACAACCCGAGAACTTTAAATTGTCTTTGGCTGAAAAAGTCTGAAATCAGTACTGTCCTCCTGGCTCAAGCATTATTCAGGTCCATGTCGTAATGACACTCGTATCAATAACTCAAACATAATTCATAACAAAAAGTAAAATCACTTTCTATTACGCTCGCATAGATTGGTACAATAATTATCGGGAGTTCCTTCGAATTAGCCAAATCACAAAAATACCCTAGGATACCATTTTTTTTCCCTCAAGAAAAAGGTGGCTTTTACACTGTAAAGACCTCCTAGCAATCTTGCAACTATTCATGAGTGAAAAATTGAAGAGGAAATAAGCACACTCACTAATTAATTCAAGTTGAAAAAACGTAGAATTTCAAACTGTGATTAGATCAAAGTAAGTGATAAGCAGGAGTCCGGATCAGATGGTAGTCAATTTGCCTGGCTGAGAAACACTGGCCAATGTAAAAGAAATGTAAAATTTAATAAGGTAGTTGTGAGGGAAACAGTATGAAGATCCCCAGGGGAGTATATTAAATAAGAGTGTTGTTGCAACTACTTTCAGTTTTTTTTCACTGGTTGCCTATAGAAGTGGTTCACTTGGAGTACATAGACAGGATTTAAACGGCCAAGTAAATCTGCAAGGCGTATTATTTGTATAAATCCTTTTATAAAAGTATATTCAAACTTCAGGTTACATTACCCAAGTTTTCAGGCACAATAGCACAACAATGGCTAGCATGATAAATGGAATAACTATGTTCCATAAAAATAATTCACATAAAAAAAATGAATGAAGCTTGTTTGGGCAGAATGAAAGATGATATTATGAATCGAAACGTAATCCAGAATCTATTCATTGCATTTCTGTTTAATATGCATCCACTCAACATGATTTATATGGGTGTGACAGTCAATTCAAACATTAATGCATAAACATTAGGTTATTGAAACAAACAATCACACAAGTAATAGCATGAGCTAATGCTAACGTTGATACAAACAAAATAGGAAATCTGGAGAAAGAAAAAAAAATGTAACCCAATACGGGAATTGTAATTATAACTGTAGCAGATGCATAGTCTGGAACGGACTGAGCATGTCAACACGTAAGCTCCTCTCAGCAAGCGAGATATGTAAGCGCCACATGGGAGCTTCTATTAGGTAAGTGTAAGGAGTTTCACTGCAGAGGTGTGACAGTCAGACAACTCTCCGTGTGTGCCAGATACCCCAGACGATCATATCTTCCTAACCACAGTTAATAGCGGGTCTCTTGCAATTCCTTATCCTATTGTAGTCCACATTTGCAAATGGCCGCCCAGTTTGGAAGAGGAAATCCTTTGCAGGTCATTAAACACCTTAATAACATTTTACAATCCCAAGAAATGTTAAATCCTAAATAATCTGGTGAAGGCATTCTGTGTCCCTGTGAAGACAATCAGCTTCGGTTCCAGTCATTCATGTTCCTGATGGAGTATTCATAATCATTGCTCAGTAGGGAATCTTCAGTTGTCTACAGTGGCAAATATGTTGCTAAGACTATAATTATTCCAATATCTGGCAGAGCGGTGATAGTTTATCGGCTCAGTAGCCAGATGGGATTAATGTCTTACATTTTAGTGGAACATAAAACAGAAATGCGGTATTGTGGTTAGAAACATTTGACATGCCTCGTGAGTCTCGTTGGTTGTGGTGGGAGCTCTCCAGCTGAATTCCTAGTATAGCGTTTATGTCTGCCATGCGACGTGTTCAACACAGACACCATATCTCTGATGACCCTTCTTTTAAGTGAAAACTGATCTAACTAGAGAACAAAAAAATTGGAAATATTATTTTATCTCAAAATGGAATTCCATGGATTACTTAATTAGATTTAATTATGGCAACGTACAACTCAGAGGAGTGGGATTACATTATTTTACTAAACTGTCATACAATATTCAGGCATGATTTATCAAGATGGATATATGATGCCAAGGATAGAGCAGGAATTATGCTTAGGAGCTGGAACGATTAGTCTAAGGCAGGAGTGATGCTTAGGAGCTGGAGATACTAGTCTAAGGCAGGAGTACCAAGACAGGAATGCGTGGAACCAAGTCGGATGGACAGATAATACAGTCTGATACAGTTAGGAAGGCAATCCACACCTACCTATCAATACAAATAGAGTAAATCTTTCACTGGCAATCTGTCCAGACTTTATAAATGTTTCACTAACTCCCGCGACTTGACAAGGTAATGCCAGGGCCTCAGAAACGGAAATACTCATTAGGAGAAAAACCGGTTATCTGTTAATGATAGGGCAAGCAAGGTTTGCCAGAAAAACCAATAATTAGCCTTCTAGGTCGGCTTAGGCTCGGAATTACGAAATGGGGGGTAGATTGATGAACGGGGGATATAAACGCCTGCCCTGAGCAGATGTACCTAAAAGTAGACCCCAGAATCTGCTTTGAAATTCCAACCATGCAAATTTGATTTCCTAAGGGGGTTTTGAAGATTAGCAGTAGTCTGAAGTTTGCTGACAGTAATAGAGGTGCCGGGGAAATCGTCTAGACTATCTGAAAGAAGGTTTAAAGTATTTTATAAATGTGTTTAGCGAGAGAATGAACTGGGAGAATGCCGACAGTTAGCAGGTGGAAAGTGATATAACCCATACTATTACATCAGAGGAGAGGCAGTTATAGGAATGAATATACCAGTACCGTATGTTAATGCATATTCTTCACCAACCCTCAAGATGTTTTCTTTTATATTCCAATTTTCGCATCCCCCATTTCAATTCATAAAAAGGTTGACTTCCAAGACAACCAATTAGGAAAATGGCACTGTTCCGGCTTCATTCTAAAATTAAATACTTGACATTTAACATTTCTACCTGCAAAAAAAATACACTGACAAATCTTTTCAAACCACAAGTAATTTTGGAATCTATTAAAATAAATCCTTTTAGCCAATCTTTGAATTCTAATTTTTGTTTTGTTTTTATATAGTTCTCTATATTTTCATTATGGTAATAACTTTAGGACGGAAGGCGTTTGTGCACTGTTGCATAACATAGCAGAAAGTGGTAGGAATGCAATAACAGCGAAGAAATATAAAATCTAAAAGCCGTGTGCACAGATAACAGGCTTGAAGTTCTAACAGCGCCGAGGCATGGAAACGTAATTACCAGAAAGCAAGGGCATATTCTGAAAGAAGCAGGAAAGTTCACACTGAGTCTGTGTGGGGAATTTCACTGTTAAAGTAATGCCGTGTATATCTTGAACGTCTTTCATCATGTAGAGTACAAAGATAGTATGGTGAAATTTAATGACATATCTGTCTTGAATATCAGAATTCTATAGTTTAGGTTAGACAATGTCAATGATGTTTTAACTCTGAAAAATCCGATGCCAAATAGTCAAAGATTACGTTGTCTACAAAATAATTACAGCACAAGTCGAAAATGATAAGAAAAACATATACACGCTATGGAAAGGGATACAATCTCGTTTCGAAATATCTGCACCATTTTGTTAATCTTACAGAAAATTAAATACAAATAAATTAGTTAATTCATACGAGTATGTTTCTACCAGTGGTAAATCTGATAATGTTCATCTGAAGACGATGTCTCATTTTGAACAAATATTATCCTTCTCAAAACATAACCTCTGACATGGCCACACGTAAAGATGCATATAGCAAAGTCATCACCCAAGTGTTTTTGTACAACTTTCCTGATAAAAAGGTCAAGCATAACTCTTTTTGCCGTACATATTGGACTTTCATCTTATCAAGTAGCCTCAAGATAAAAAAATAATTCTGCCATGTACATGAAAAGCAATCTCAACATATTAGCTTGTCGGTCAGGGTTTATCAGGACATATCAGATGAAGTAAACATTATGTGGACTTGGGTCATAGATGTTAGGTTACTTAGCATAGAGCTGTATCATTCCGATGATCTACATAAGTGGTTGTCGCTCTGTGTATACAAACACACAACTACAACCGTAAACACAACATTAGCATAAATGTATATTTAGTTGATGCTATGCTCATGCTATGCACATAGGGGACGGTACATACACATATTGAATGCTTTAGCATACTTGTATACCGTGTAGATACATATAAACATGTACTTGTATAGTGTAGTTGTATGCCGTGCAGATGTAGCATCAATGAGTCCCTAATTATCGAATGGCTCCGACACAGATGATGTATACAGTGTAGGTACATATATAAACATGTACTTGTATAGTGTAGTTGTATGTAGCACAGATGTAGCATCAATGAGTCCCTAATTATCGAATGGCTCCGACACAGATGATGTATACAGTGTAGGTACATATATA
>JAVCKZ010046670.1:0-18886 GCA_034780755.1 Lepetodrilus elevatus
TGTATGGAGAAATGGCCGGTCGCATTTAATTGGTGACGCATTTATATCTAAAATCGAGAGGACGCATTAAATTAGTGTCGCATTAATTTCATGATTTACAGTATCCTGTTAGTCCGGGCCATTTTGCCCCAATACTAAGGGCGTGATCGATTTGGCGTCTTCTCATTTTGGTAGGTGCTTCTAGGAAGAGAAATTTTCACCTAGGAGCCCTTGCTATGGAGGTGGAGCGCGGGAATTCGTCTGCCAGAAGAAGAAGTCTTCTGCCGCAAAACGATCAGCAAGAAGACGTCTTCTGGAAGATGGATCGTCAAATCAATCACGCCCTAAAGGTATCCTCAGGGCTAGTAGAAATTCATAATATTTGTTATATGTACAGTGCTCCCTCGATATAACGCCCTTCGATGCACCGCGGTTTCGGATACAACGCTGGGTCCAACATGGACCCCATTTAAAAAATAAATAAATTTTAAAATATTAAAAAACTTCTGGCATGTCATGGACCCCAACTTCAGCATTATATCGAGGGAGCACTGTATCACTATTGTGGCTAGTAAGTTTTACAGTTAGTTTCTATCGCTGCAGCACCTTGTGTCCACGTTCCTTCAGTGCTGGCAGCAGTCTGTCCAATAGCAGCATCTTGCCCGACTGCTGGACGAGGGTCTCGTCGGCGATGAGGTGACCGCTGTCCTGGTCGATGGGGTGCTCCAGCAGGTACGGGTGGTTGCAGCACTTCCTCAGCTGCATCATGGAGTTCTGCATGCGGATTGTAATCTCCACTTTCTTCACCTTCGCCTCTTCCTTCGGCTTTGGCCTGAGAATAATCATACAAACAAATATAACAATAAATAAATAAATAATAGTAATTAATTTTGTTAAAGTTGGTTTAGTTCAATTGTGGTGTATATCCCACTTTCACGTTTTGTATATAAGCCGGCGAAGTGTTGTCTCGTTTGAGAGTATTGGTGACGTCACGTTTTCAAACAGACAAACAAACAAAATGGCGAGAGTATGTGATATGCACGTGTAAAGTGGCTAGAAATCCTAGACGGCTAAGTGATAAACAAGCAGCCCTATACTCTTTCTTTTACATTTTTTTAATATTAAGGTTTAGTCACTTTCAAGATTCTTTCACTAATATCACAACATGTCAGTTTAGAGCAGCAGGAAACCCGCAAAATTTGTAGCGCTGAATGCTTCAGTAAACCTGCAAGCACCGGCTGGTACTGACAGCACCGGCTGGATGTCAATATTGCGTCAGAAAGGCAACTTTCGCGAACATTGATGCCAGGCTCCCAGGACAGGATTTGAACTCGGGACCTTTGGCTCCCATGTCCAAACGTTCTACCACTGCGCTACCACTTGCCATACTCTGCTTTCACTGGCTGTTTGCCTTAGTTCACTAGAACTTGTTCGGAACAAGGATACCCACTCGACACATTATTATTTCGCAAGCTCGGGGCCTGTCCAGTAAAGTAGAACATATAGAACCCTGCCACCAGTGAGAGACTAGACGTACATGTTCTCAGCCTGCGTGTCGACCACGGACTGCAACCTCGGGGCCTGTCCAGTAAAGTACCAGTATTTAACATATAGAACCTTGCCACCAGTGAGACTATACGTACGTGTTCTCGGCCTGCGTGTCAACCACGGACTGCATCCACGACTCCAGATCTTCCTCGTATTCTGCCTTCTTGTTCTTCTTGGGCATCTCGTCCTTGGGATCCTCCACCATCAGACTGTAGTCCACTTTCTTCTTCGTGGTCCGCCGCACCAGCCGCCCCTTGGCGTTCCTCTCCACCGTCTCGGGCTCAGCCTGTGTTAAACACGTCACGTGTACTAGCAACGTCACGATTCACCAGAGAAAGATTATTTTTCTTACATCCCAAATGGGTGAAATTTATTTTTAGCATATAAATGTGATGTAGATAATAACTCTTACGTATTTTTGTTGAACTTTTTCGGAGATGGTTTTGTCAACGATGGCGGCATAATATTCTTTTTGCAGTTTTGTCAGCGGTGCCATTACCATGACCTCACGTTTAGGAGGAATTACCAATTCCACGTCGGACTTCAGTCGGCGTAACATGAATGGAGTCAGTATCTGAAAGTAATTGTGTATTAGGAAACAGCATTCTTGTGTTTGGTCGAGTCTTTAGTCAATAAATCAATTGATTGAAGTAGTATTTTTACAGTGGGAATATTTCACCCATACATGAGTCAATATGAACATCTTTTTTTTTGGTTTCAGCGCAATCGAGTAGCTAGATCCTAGGCGCTAAATAAATTACTTCATAATCATTATCATTTATTTTATCTTAAAAACAATCGTCGCAAATGGGTGAAAGATTCCCGCAGCAACGTTAAACTCCATATTCACTCACTCACATCTTAAAAAAATAAGATCAGTCAATAAAAAAAAACTGAGAAGATCACAATATAATTATGCCGATACCCATAAATACCGCCCATTATTTCTCATATTTTATTGGTATTTTTATTATCCTCTTATGGCACGACTAAGAGTTCATGAAAGGTCATTGGTATAAAGGTTTGTACAGGTTGTTGCTAGATATTGGTGTTGGGAGACATTGATTGATTGATTGAATTAAGGTTTAACGTCGCGGCGGGAATATCTCACCCATAGGCGACGATATCCAAATGTGATTGTAATTAGACTGCATGGCGACATACTTGATGTAACATGGAGATAATGTTGTCCCGCTGTTCTTCAGCCACGATCAGCTCGTCCGCTGCAGCACCTTCAATGCGGGTCACGTCAAACCACGCCTCAAAGCTGGCAACAACAACAATTACGGTAACCTTCAAAATTGAAACTCAAATATTATTGATCTACTTAAAACCAAGGATCGAAATTAAAGCTAGCCCAGAGCCTGAGTACGATTTCATACTCAACTCAGAATTGTGTTCATAAAACGTCACGAGTACGTTTTTGTACTCAACTCAGAATTGTGTTCATAAAACGTCATGTGACGTCATAGTCTGAATACGTTTTTGTGCTCAGAAAGTTTCGTAATCTCGGGGCCTGGACTTCAGACACCTGCTTCCTTTGATACCTGCATGTGTTTTTACTAGGGAAGCAATATCTTCCTTGGTAAAGCGGCTCAGATAACCGCAAGTTTGGGGTTCAGTTGAACAGTCTGAAACCAATATTAGGCCGATAATTGTCTATCTCCCGTTATGAAAGCTGTTGTAAATAATCAGTGTCAGTCAGATTGAGGTACCATCAATGGAATGCAAATAGACCTACAGTTAGATTGAGGTACCATCAAGCAGGGTTTCCCCAAATGCGCAATCCTGCGTCCCATCTACAAAAATTGCAAGTTTGGACTCACTTTATTAATAAAAATTGTTGATAAGTATATCAACATGCGTCCCTGGTACTCTCAAAAATTGAAACCTGTGTCCCCGGGACTCTCAAAAATTGAAACCTAAGTGGAACCCTGCATCAAGGGAATGAAAATAGACATATAATTAGATAATATTGGATTAAAAATTGAGTTAATTGCAGTTACATTTGATTATGACTTTAGTTAACTACATCTATGATAACCTATATAGTTGTATGAACGTATGTTTATTGAATGTTATGGATCATTGTGTGTGATAAATGAAGAGCAGGGTGCCAACTCTTGTTAAATTTAGACATCCAGAAATTCAGTTACCCACATGATTTTACCTCATCCGGATAAACTGGGTCACAGATAATCTAAATAATATGGCAATATTAAAGGCATAATATCACAGATATTTATGGTTGATTTGGACTAGTTCTTAGCTACAACTACAAAGTACATTCACTTGAAAAACCTTCCACTGCTGTATGATAGACACAATTCCACTGCAACACTAATATACTTTGAACTGTGTATTAACTAGCTGTCGTCAACCTGAATGTGGTCGTATTTATTTTGAATTATATTCATGCAAAGGGACTTAACTCAAAGTGGTATGACTACATTTTCTAAGAATTCAAAGTCAAACCACTAAACTTTCTTAGAATTCAAAGTGAAATGACTAGAATTTCTTAGAATTCCTTCATAGCTCAGTTGATGCACCAAAGATACTTGGCATAACGTTAATTTTATTCATGTAAAATATTACTCTTTTTTTTTATAACTATCGAGTGTTGGGGACCAAATACAACTTTTTGGTGGATAAATCAAGTATAAGTAGTCCCAGTTCGAAATTTGTTTGTCCATTATATAGGTCAACCATTTGTGATATTATGCCTTTAAATGATTATCATTCAAATAGTATTAGAATTATGTTATAAATGCGAAGTAGCAACAGATAAGACAGGAAACCAAGATAAGTCAATACTACATCTGTCCATTATTGATGCCACACATTTTGATTCATTCCTGCTTTTAACATGATTAATAGTATGAATAATTTACAAATAGATTTACTTTTAAAAATGTCATACCTTTGATCTTTGACACAAATGGATGCATGGTGTAAATTCTACTCCTTCTTGCCAACTGACCACATCGGGTCCAGGGAGCTTAGCGGGTCGTCGGCTTTGTTCAGATTATCCTGCAGTCCACTAGACTTTCCGGCAAAACTGGCTTTGTTTATCTTCTTCTTTTCCGAGGTGGCAGTGCCGAGTGTGAATGTGTTGGGGTTCTGTAGGTCCGCCAGTGACGTGGACTGACCTCTGGCCTCTGGCTTGTGTTGTGGGGAGCCCTTCAGCGACGCCACCCCCACTGAACTTCCGCTGTGTGCCGAGGAATTGGATCCAGATCTACTGCGAGCCACCGGACTTCCCATTCCTGCGCTGATCTCTGTCAGCGTGATACTCAGTCCGGGTTCTTGATTAACATTGGACACACTTCTTGGAGGCTGTTGAATTAGATCAGGCAAACTACTCATAGGCTTTTCTTCCTTCAGAGAATTGTCTACCACTGTGTGTCCTTGTTGATTGTCATTTGTGGACACATGAAAATCACCATGTTTTTCACCAAGCTTGCCCACGTTCTGCTTGATGACCTCCAAATTGACCGTACCAAGAACAATATCATCTTTAGCTGGAATATGGGAATGTAAGTCTGTGGACTTTTTACGCTCAACAAAATGTGGGGTCTTGACAAGAATATCCTCTGAAAACAAAACAAAATATATAAAGAGATGTCGGTTATCTTGTGAGTCTACTTAGACTTTGTCTGAGAGAGACTCTGATGCGCTGAAATCTTAAATGTCGAAATTTAACTTCTTCCCATGCACAAAGTCATGATTGGCTAAGTTCTCAACTGTTTTAATCTCTCTTTTTTTTCTTTCCAAAAAGTATATTACTGTAAATCACGAAATTAATGCATCACTAATTTATTGCAACCTCTAGATTTTAGACCTAAATGTGACACCAATACAATGCGAACGGCCAAGTCTCCATACATGTTTTTTCCCGGTCTTACCTTTAATGTGCAGCAGTTAAATGTGACAATAAGGCGGTAGAATTTTTCGCATTAATATTCTGCTCGCATTAATTTCATCATTTACAGTAATCAGAAATTCTACATTTATTTGAAATATTTATCAAACAAAGACCTGATATTTCTACTAAAACCATGATAAAAGATCATGTTCATTTTTTTCCAGAACAATCATGCAAATAGAACACAGACATACTCTTCCGAAGATATTCTTCTGCGAAAAATAAAGCACTGTCGTAGGCAAACTTGAGTTGCTCCTTGCTGTGTATCATCCCCTTCCGTCGTCGGATGAGCCGACCTGCCATCACAGGGATTGCTATCAAACCGTTTCCATAGAGAATCTCTTGCATTGCAGTGTAGATCAACAGAAATGTGCCACTTCTGCCAATGCCACTTCTGCCAAAAACAATGAGGAATGTGTTGGCATATTTGAAATTTGTTGAAACTCATGTTTGCAGATACTTTCGAATGTTTTCAGTTTTCAGGAATAATATTATGTATAGTAGACCTCGCATATAACGTACTAATTGGGACCAGCTATTTGTGTATGTAATATGTGAAGTTCGTTATACGCATATACCATAATTAGCATTAGATGGGACCAGGACCGGGACTTCAGATTCAGTCCGTTATATGCGAGGTCTACTGTATGCAACCAAGTGCAGCAAGTAATCAGAACGGACATGTTTATATTGCCCAAAGTTTTACATTTGAAGATGCAAGTCAACTATGGGTTACACATGAGTCTGATATATATAGACTAAGAATGACAAATGTAAACGACAGACATTTACTTTGAATACGTAGTACACGAGTGGCTCTAAATGAAATATGCTAAATCAATAACTTAACCTGAAAAATGCAAAATTATGTGACTGACAACATTTTACAACATTTCACTTTACTGAATAGTTATCTTACCCGCAATGCACCAAGACAGGCTTCATTAGGCTTCGTTGTTGCTTGTAGAAACTATGGACCTCAGTAATAAACTTGACCACATGAGATATGTTCTCAGGAAAACCACTGCAAAATAACAAAACTTCATGTAGCTCTGAACTGGGGTTTATAACCAATCTTTCGACTGTTTTGTTGGTAGAGGAAAGTTACAAGTGTCCAGATACTGGTGTGCACTGGCTGGTACAACTGGACCGCGACACGTGCAGCATTGAGTCTGTCAAGATACTGGCGAGCACTGGCTGGTACAGCTGGACCGCGGCACTGCAGCATTGAGTCTGTCAAGATATATTTCTTCTGTAATGCATATGCAATGTTGAATGACCACTACGAGTACTGAGCTTACCTGACAGGCCAGTTCTTATACTGGAGGTGCACCACAGTTCGACCCTGCTTTGTCTGAAACCACAAAGAACACTTGCTGTGTATAAGGAGCATGGTGACCACTGCACTCTCTAACCATATAGTTACTACACCATCATTTAACCATATAGTTACTACTATCATTTAACCATAGTTACTACACTCTCATCTACCCATAGATTTACAATCCATTGCAAAGGTAAACTAGCTTAATGGAGCGGGCACCTTGGATGAACTTTATTCAGAAAAAGGTAGTAACCACGGTAAATAAATACTGCCAGAAAATCTGATATGGAAATAAGATACTAGTATAGACATTTAATTTGTAAATATTTGAGAAATGTAGGCACCTGTAAATGTTTGACATGGATGATCCTCTCGGTCCAGAGTTGTCGGTATTTGACGCTCTGCAGCGTGAGTACCACCAGACCGTGCTCCACGGACTTCCCCTTGTCAGTGGGCCAGTACATCGGGAACTTCTGCAACACCAACAGCATCCACTTAATCAGCTCAGGAAGCATTCAACCATATGCAGCAGATCTGGTTCATGATACTTCTCCGATTAACTTATTATTTTATATCATCGCTATCCTACAAGTTGATGGTGACAACTGATGGAGAAAGTTGACACTAGAATGGGCTGTGGTTTTGATAGGAGCCAGTATTGTGATAGGAGCCAGTATTGTGTGATAGGAGCCAGTAGTGTGATAGGAGCCAGTATTGTGTGATAGGAGCCAGTATTGTGTGATAGATGACTTTACCTTGCCAGCCTCGTATTCACTGGTGATCATGGCGACGACTTCCACGCCTTGCTCATACACCATCACCCAGAAATCGTTGACCGTCAGAGGAATCGGCGACTGTGTGGCAATGAACTTGGGACAAGACGGTGCCAAATCCTGAATAAATTAACTCTAATGATAAGTCTACCTATGTGCATATGAAAACATGTATAATAACATACATAAAATGCATGCAAAGTTATACTTGACAAATTGTTAGAGAACTACACAGATTAACCCTCTCCCTGCTAGATTAGGCAAAAGCACTGAGAGGGTTAAATTACTTTCTGAACTTGTACACAGAAAAGTAGGTGTCTCAATATACTTACATTCACCCAACTAGCATTAATATAGTCATCTTTTAACGAGGAAAGCATCACCCGTGTTTCATCATCTGAAACAAGAGATTCAATCTATAACATCTAGGATAAAAAGAAATCAATAATAAAAAATGGAGGTAAGGCAGCTTCATGTAAGATACAACGATAGAAGGACTGGTCAAAATACAGAAGTTCTTACACTTTTGAAGACATTATTACATGTTAGATTCTGGATAAAAATGGACCAGTTCTTACTAGGGGTGCATTGCGTTACACAGTTTGACGATTCACATATTGTATCACGAGGCTATGTATCAATACAAAATGATACAGATGTATTTAATTTTGAGGATGGTAATTATAATGGAATAGATGTGCAAAATCCGTAAAGAAAATAGATATTGTGTTCAAAATCAGAGAGTAAAGAATCATTTATATTTTAACCATTTACTTTCACCCTCAGCGACTGGATAGTCTAATTATTGAAGTATCATATCGCATATCGTAACGTGACCTGTGAATCGTGACCTGTGAATTGTGACCTGTGAATCGTGATACGTATCATATGGTAAGAAAATGTATGATTGCAGGCCTAGTGCTTACAAGGCATTATGTCGGGATCTCTGTTCTTCATAGGGTAGCACCGGGCTATGGCTATAGAATGCTTCTTTCCATCGTGTTCCTGGCTGTCCACTAATTCCTGCAACAATGCATCGGAATAGTTCTTAGTAAAAGTAAAATACAATTGCTATTTGTTCACAAAGGTATAATTATACGATAAATCCAATATACAATACATCAACAATTCAGTTGTTGATACAACACTTATGACCATTAAAATTAATTTTATCTGTTAATGAATGCACATTTTATGTCGGAAGGTTTAAAAGAGGTTCGAAATATACCACATGCAGTAGACCTCGCATATAACGGACTCATTGGGACCGGCTATTTCTGTCTGTTATATGCAAAGTCTGTTATATGCATATCTCGCAATTAGCGTTAAACGGGACTGGGACTTCAGATTCAGTCCATTATATGCGAGTGCCCGGTTTTACCCGAGGCCGGTATATGCGAGGTCTACTGTATCGATTAATGAAAACATACCTTCCATATGCTGTCTAGTTTGGATTGCCCCATCACATTTGCAACCAAGAGTTCATCTACAAGATTTCCAAAGTCTTCCACGTCGGACACAAACTTGTTTAACTCAAATGTAGTGGAATATGGCTCTTTAGGAGGTTCAAAAATATCCCTGTTTTTCCTAGCCTCTTCTTTCTGCTGTTGTATCTCCTGGGCCGTCAATACCTTAGGTGCGATCATTGGTGCAGGGATGGAGGAATCCTTAGCACCCTCCGGACTGGATGACAGAATCTCGTCTAGCGAGGAGCTCTGTCGGGATAGGTTGGCTTGGTTCTGCTGCTGAGAGTGGAGGGGGGTGGGGCTTTGGGCAGCTGGAGGTTGCTGGCCAGAGGGAGGGGCAGGGGTAAGGCCTGGACCAGGGGCAGAAGAGGTGGCTACAACTGTGGGTGCCAGGGAGTCCTGGGGCTGGGAACTGGGATGTATCTGCTTCAGAGCTGCTGGGGTAGGCTGCATCACCGCTGGATACGGAACAGCTGCTGGTAAAGGCTGTGGTGTGGGCTGTGAAGTGTAACTCTGAGCCACGTGAGGGACCTGTCCTGACTGTGGAATGTAGCCCCGTGAAGTCTGTGCCCCTTGTCCTGACTGTGGGTTGTAGCTCTGTGAAGTCTGTGCCCCTTGTCCTGACTGTGGAATGTAGCCCTGTGATGTCAGTGCCCCTTGTCCTGACTGTGGGTTGTAGCCCTGTGAAGTCTGTGCCCCTTGTCCTGACTGTGGGTTGTAGCCCTGTGATGTCTGTACACCTTGCACTGGCTGCTGGTTGAATCCTTGGGAAGTGACTGGTCTTTGTACTTGCTGGGTATATCCTTGAACTTGAGATGGTTGATTTTGCTGGGTATATATTTGAGGAGCTGGGGCAGGTTGCTGACTGTACTGCTGTTGAGTAGGTAACTGGTTAGCCTGTTGCTTGCAGCTTCCTTGTACTTGTGGTTGTTGGCTGTATCCTACTTGACTGACAGCTGGCTGTATGTGCGGAGCACCCTGTTGACTACCCAATGCACTGGGCATGGCGGATCCCGGCTGGTTAAACTGGTATTGCCCAGTTGCTGCAGCTGGCTGCTGGTATCTGAAGCTACCCATCTGTTGTTGGAACTGAGGCTGACTCCCAGCAGAAGCGCCGTAGGCGGACCCTCCTGTGGCCACAGTTGACTGCACATAGCCTGCCTGGGGAGCTGTACTATGACCAGGATACTGCTGGGACACTACAGCCTGCTTGCTATACGTCTGACCGACGACACTTTGCTGTCGAGGCTGATGGGCCTGGACCGGTGAGCTGTTCATTTGCTGGTTGTACAGTGTTCCGGCTCCCACTGAACCTGCCTGTGGCTGCAGATCATGTCTCACCGCTGGGAATCCGCCCGGCCCAGGATACTGACCACCATTTTGCTGCAGAGCTGCGGGGTTCTGCTGCTGAATCTGAGTGTTTTGTTGCAGAGCTGTGTGAGTTTGCTGCTGCTGAGAGGGTGCTGGAGGCCAACTGCCTTGTGTAGATGTCTGAGGTCTGATGTAATTCATCTGCTGTGAGACTGGAACAAGATTAGACTGACCGTGCCATGATTGAGTCTTTGTTTGATTGTTCAGCATACCAGCCTGGTGCTCAAAGTCAGGTTGTGGCTGCACCATGGCTGGCTGCGTTCCGGGCTGGACTTTTGATTGGCCTTGGACGCCCTCGGGAAAACTTGGTTGCTGTAACTGCTGATGTTGCGGATGGTATTGTTGTTGTTGTTGTTGCTGCTGCTGTTGTTGGTGTTGTTGTTGTTGTTGTTGTTGTTGTTGTTGTTGATAACCCTGAGGGTATTGACTCTGAAGCGAATACTGATGATTAATCTGTTGGTTACTTTGAGCACCACTTTGGGGCAGCGATGAATATTGACTAGTTGGAGGATTAGATCCAGGTAATGGTTTCTGTTGCTGGAAGTGTTGATTCACAGCTGGTTGGACAGGACCAGACATGGGAACATTCTGAGGTGCACGAGTCATATCCTGTGGTACGGGACTGGAGCCAGGACCAGCGGCTGGCATCATCTGCTTGTGTGTGTATTGTCCGTGTATGGTCTGTCGAGTCCGCGGCTGTTGGTGAACTTGTCCCTGTGATTGGATCTGACCTGCGTATCCCAGCCCCTGTCCTCCATGGTAGGCGTGCTGGTGGTCAAACTCGCTGGTCTGGGGGCTATTGGTGGGTGAGAGGACCGGCGTCTCCACAGACGACACTGTGTTGGTGTTCGAAGGAGCCGCAGCCCGAGGCACATATCCAGAAGGAGGCAGCTGATGCGCGGTAGATGGCTGGTCGGGTAAACCTCCAGGGGTATTTTTCAACTGCGTAAAGAAACCCTTTGGAAGTCTGGAGAGCTGGGCCTGTATTTCTGGTGGCAGATTTGGATCTATTCCAGCGTACTGGGCAGGTGCGTGAGTCTGGTGTCCTTCAGTCAGATCAGGACCCGGAGTCGAGTCCTTCATCTTGGCAAAGAAGCCTGCTGGAAGTCTGGCCAGCTGAGCGGTTAGTTCCGGCGGCAGACTGGAGTAATCCAGCCCGGCCGTGTCTCCCACCGTGTGTGCCTGTCTTGCGGGACTTCCCCGCGGAGACCCGCTTCTGCCCTGATGTACCGGAGAGCCAGACAGGCTGGAAGGAAGCGAGCCGCCGGGGCTGCAACCAGACAGGTCATCAGACGCTCCTCGGTCCATGGCCTTGGGGCCAAAAGTTGCGGGTTTCATGAATGGTAGGTAGTCCTTGAGCTTGGGACCTTCAAAGGTAGGCAAGCTTGCCTCCACACCTGGCTGTCCGGCAGCGAGGCCAGGAAACTGGCTGGACACAGGCTTAGGTGCAGCTGGTCGCGACGGCGCTGGCTCTGCAACACGGAGGTAACTATTAGCACAGACACCACTACTACCAAATTACTTTGTCCAATGCCATCATGCAATAATGTTCTGAATTTTAAATAGCTAGGATAACCTTGTAGACCGGTTAACCCCTGTAAAGTATTAGCTAGTGTATACTTGCTGGCAGTACTGACCTTTAGGAGCAAACCTCTTGGTGATCTGGTCACGCTCCTCGTGCTGCACGCGACACACGGACTGGCAGCGCTGCAGTATGCGGCCCACGGTCTCCTCCAGCTTCCTGTAGTAGTCCAGGCCCTTCTGAGACTTCCCCATCAGGTCCTCGTACACCTCGTACGACTTGATCAGCTCGCTGATACGCGCGTCACGCCTGAAACACAAACACCAGTACGCCTCTCAATCAACACGCATATGTTGGCTTTTATTTTACATGTTATTTTGGTTATTATTTTACATGTTATTTTGGTTATTTTGGTTATTATTTTACATGTTATTTTGGTTATTATTTTACATGTTATTTTGCCTATGACATTCTTGACAGGAACATATATTGAGATAAATATCCCAGCATTATATCTGTAAACTGTAGGGATCCCTGTGACGCTGGCTGATGAATACTATAGTACGGCACAGTAAGATTGATCCCATGCACTGTCAGTAGTAACTGCTCAGCACATATAGGCTGAAGATGCAAGATTAGCACTGGGCACACACATCCCCCCCCCCCCACACACACACACACACTCCACCACCACCACTGTTTTGAGACCTAGAGCATGTATTACCTGGCAATTGACTGACTGGTGGCACGTCGTATAGTGGCGTATCTGGCATTTGTGTCAGTCAAGGCGCGTAGAATGTTTTCTTGAGCAGTCAAGTTCTGATGTATCAGGCCAACAAGGTTTTCATGCTTCTTTAACTGTTCATTGAATAATGCCTGTAAAGGTGTCAAATATTCATAAGTGTAATTATATATATATATAGGATATATGACATAAATAAATATTTAGCAGGAAGATCAGCCTGGGCCGGTATCCTATAAACATCTCAAAACTTAAGTCAGCAAAATACTAACTTTGCGACACATTTTGACTCAGTTTTCTTTATTGGATTAATCTGAAGTTTTAGACATAGATTCGATAAAGTTTGACTAATAAGCCAAATACAGAAAACTCAAAATAGGTTGATAATAGGTATCGTACAGGCTAGTAGAAATGTATATTAATTGATAGGGGTGACTATTAAGGCCAATTCTACTATTGCAATAGTATTGCGATAGTTGAAAACACTATTGCGATAGTATTGCAATAGTTGTACTACTATTACGATAGTTTGAAGATGGCTAATTATTTGTAATATAGTGGATAATGTATTTAGTGAATAAAATGTAAGACAATAGTGCGTTGTTATCGTTTGATTTAATCAAAATCTTGTTAAACAAACATTGCTCTGAAGCCCAATTTCATTAAACTTGTTAAAATTCATGAAATACCCACTCCGCTCGAGGGTTTTCAACTAATTTTAGTCTTAGTGTTTAAAAATAGTACACTGTCGAAACTATCGATGGAAATAATCGATAGTTCAAATTACTATCGATGTATTGCTATCGGGCCGCTCACTATCGCGATCAGTCGATAGTTCGATCCATCGTTACACCCCTACCTAATAACTATTTATTAGGGTTTGTTGCAGTAATGCTATATTTTGATTGAAATAGGGAGAGCATTCCGTTTGGTCGAGACAGAAACAGCAAAGAAACGATAGCCAAATACTTTTAGATTATATATCTATAGTTACAGTGAGTTGAAGATTGTCAGAGGATATGAGACATCTTGAAGGGATGTCAATGACGTTCTGATAGGTTGATCAGTTTCCTAAACACACTGCTAATAGACGAGGGGTGGGATGTTGAAATATATTCTGGCTTGGCTATATAGGCAGCCAATTAATGGAGATTCTGGTAAGCAGCGGAAATGCTGGATCTTTTGGGAATGTTAAGAACGCGCACAGACAATATTAATACCAGCGTTAAAACTCCCATGTTCATTATACACGAGAAGCTAAGGTGGGATCATCCTCGCACCCCAGGGGTACCTTTAATTATGTTCACACTTCACTGTGGTACTATGCAGCGAGTCATGAGCGTAATAAAGTATCCCTGGTGTGAGAGGATGTGGTGGGATACGATGTGAGCATTGTTTTATTTTTTAAATAACAATATACCTAACATAAAAAATAAAAATAAAACAATGTTAAATGTTCTAACAATACTGTCAATATTGCTATAATATATTTCTTGATTTTCTTATATTGACCATGCTATTCATGTCTCTTTGGATTTTAACATTTAAAGTTAATGATTTACTTATACACTTACACTTAATTGTGTTGTTTTGAGAACTGTATTAACGTTAAGTGTTAAGTGGTATTGCATGTGTATCTAAATCAATCGAAATATATATCATTTCAAGGGATACAATCACAGTTTGTTGGTATCTCTCATGATATTGGGCAATGGTTGTCAATACTAGTATAAGAATGTGTGTTATCTCCACATATGAAAGGCATACAATCACGGAATGTTGACATATTCCATGGTAAATTCGTATTTTTCTTTATCGCGAGATAAAAATACAAATATCATAACATATTTAAAACCAGTGTGACTTGCGAAAACTATAACTTGTTGACCAAGATACCTGTATATGCAATCAAAGGTATATACATTCAGGTAAATACATTTGACCATGAAACCTGTCAACAAACCGTGAGTGTATGCTTTAAAACCCGGACAAGGAGTATGCATGCACTGCATATTATATATTCCACTAATTAATGTATATAATACAGTAGCCAAGTTTATACCGTTCATAGAAAGAAAGCACGCCTTCGCGCTTCACCCCGAGAAACGTAAATCTGTATCCGGTATCCACGCGTAACATATTCAATCACCATGTCATTACAAGACGATCCGAATCGAATTACTATTCATTGATCATCGTATACATGTCAGACAAATGTGAGTTATGAATGACGCGACGAGTTTCCGTTGAGATCAACTCAAATGTTAAATACTGAACTCTCAGAGTTTCCGTTTAAATAAACACTTGAGTGAACTTTCTTTTATCTTTTGACTAGTCAATATTCACCCTTGAACCTGTAGTTCTAGATGTATATAAATACTTAAGTATGACCGATACAACTAGTGTAGCTCTTCAGTGTCGTGTGAACTGCTACTAAATATAGCCCAGCTCGAGACCAAACGGGCAGGACACGTCCTTCTAATATATGACACATAGATAGCCAACCGCGGCGGAGGACTCGCGGGCCATGGTGTATATATATTAAGACCGTCAGCTCCAGAGAACAAACGTCTCCTTTTTCTAATCGAATCATTCGCGGATAGGATCTTCTGTCATGAGGGGCACCGTTGAATTCGGAGATCTTCTTCTCCGGCTTGTGAAAAGAGGAAAAGTGGATTCAGTTGTCGTCGCGGATTTAGACGGTGAAGTTCTTGCCACAACGCCGTCTTGTCCAGTCTCGACGTCCGACGTCGCGGCGGCGTTGAAGGCGGCGCATAGCAACTACACGGCGATGACCAAGCTGAAGTTCTGTGGGAACGTCTTCACGTGTTTCCACCACGACAACAGGGGGACAATTGTTGGAAAGGCGGATGACAAGGTGTTCGTAGCGCATAGAAGTCATCAGTATTTTATTATTGGACTCTCTCATATTGAATCGCCGGGGTCTTGCATATACGAAGTCATGGAGTTTGGAAAACACATCAAGAAGAAGGGACTTTGACCTTTGAATAGTGTGTGGGGAAAACAATACCCGAAGTCTCCATAGACCTTACAGTGCAGTAGAATCAAACGAAGAATGCAGAGAGTGTACAGACTTTGGAACATTTCGAAGATATGACTGTATGCAGTGGAATATTTTCGAAAATTGTGGGATAGAAATTTCAAATCATCGGACCAATGTGCAACGGGTCAAGCCAAATGTGTTCGACCAAAGAAATGCATGTATCCAAGAAATCTACCGGTGACTGAACTTGTGGTAAATCAGATCTTAACAGTCAGATGGATGACTGATTATTTGAAGAACTGATTCTTTGAGGAACTTTCCAAGAGTGACGGACATATTACCGGACAATTTATAACGGATGTTTCCAGGTCAACTTCATCACTATCCTGGATCCGGACATTCCTGGAAATATTAACCTCCTTGTTGAACATTATCCGTTGTCACCTCGCTTTTAGATGTTTGATATTTATTGTGAACACTGTCATGTATTGACATCTTGGTCTAGAAATCCGTCCACCATTGTATTCACTTTATGCGCTATATGTCAATATAAGTACGTTCTCAGAAATGCGACCACGGCAGTTACCATCACAGAACAACCGCAAAGGCATAATGCATTATGTTACTTTATTTGTGTTATATAGCACGTATAAAATAGATTTACTTGCAGTTTATTATAAAAAGAAAAATGTAAAACGTATACAGTGCTGAGAGAAGCAATACTGGAATTATTCTATGTCAGTTTATAGTATTCTGTGAATTTCTGTCCCGCACAAATCAAAATTTATTGGTGCTCAATGTTTTTAATTACAATTGACCATATGTGCCAAATGGATTTAGTCATGCACTATAATATGCACTGCGTGCATGTGCCCTTTGTATTTAAAGTATCGAACGAGATAAATATGTAAAGTAACATATATGGATATGAATGTGAACCAGTGCATGGGAAATTGAAAATGTTCACATTGAATTATGTGAATTAATATACATGTATGTACATGAGCGTGTTTATATGATTATGTGTGTCTGAATACATATTATTGTATTCACTTGTTGCAATGAATATTGTTCATTAAATCTGATTATTGAAGCTAATATGTCTTTATTATTATGTGTTTCTTTTGTGATAGATGAGCATCTACGCACCTTAGTCTGACGTTTCGAAGCAATTTCTTCGATTTTTAATGATTTTGACATTTTTATCTTGACAAGGACTACTACTCACACGTTTTATTCGAAGTTTGAAATGCGATATTAGCATACAGTTGATGTCTAACGCAAATGTTCTATTGACATGCGTTCCAGTAGCTGGTAAAATCTTCGTTAAGGTAACGTGCGGTTTATGTACATGTTTCAGAAACAAAAAGTATAAGCATTCCAATTATTTGCATGTCGAGATCAATCATGCTGATTTAAAAACACAAAATAAAAATCTATGTGAATTAGGTAGAATTGCTGTAGGATATTGCACGTGGACAATTATTAGAATTCAGAATCCAGAATTCATCAAAGAAAACTTGCACATGTGCATAAATCATAAATAATAGACTGGTACAAGACTTATTTCTCCCTCTCCCTCTCTCTCCCTCCTTGCTGGCCAAAGCATTGTTCGAAAGCATAAAATGCAATCCTTTAGCTGGTAACAACTTCGTTATGTAAATTCAACGATAGCATGCATATAGCAAATCAGGGTAACGAACATCTATGCGAATTTGGCAGAATTTCTGTAGGATATTGCCTATTAGATTCATGATATTATAAAAGTATTAGATTAATGATGAATATAATTTATCAATAGTCTGATGCATTATTTACATTATCTATCTCTCTCTCTCTCTCTCTCTCTCTCTCTCTCTCTCTCTCTCTCTCTCTCATCATCGCATATGCAAATGCACGTTCGGTTATTAATATTATAGGCCTAATTAACCATGTTCATGTTTTTGTTATTAACTTAACGTCCGAATTAGTGCAGTTTCTGATCTGAAATGAATATCAAAATAACATATACCTCTATAATTATACGTTGGAGCAATTCAAGAGAATGTCGTGATGCTATACTAACAACAACAGTGAAATCTGCATATTAAAATGTGATTATTATTTACCGTCTAAACTGTCCAAGGTTATACACCCTAGCTTTATTGTATTTGACAGAAGCATTAAACGCCAGTTTATAGTCCACGTTACTATACAGATCACATATTTATCTCCATTGTAAACTACTGCAGGTTAAGATCATGAACATCTTGCAGTATAACTTTTTTATAGCATTTATATACCTCCACGTATTTGCTCGTATGCATGAATCCTATTTATTGCTTTGTAGTATTTCAAAGTCAAATTCTTCATACATGTAGTAGTTATTATATAATATACACTGATTCTTTTCGTCAACGATTCCAGACGTAATCATTTGCCAGTAATTGATTATAATCGTTCAAAACAATTTCACTATCGTTCATTAAACCACCAGACCTTCAGGCTCACCTGGTATCGTTTCCGGTTGGTGAAATATCCTTGTCAAACTTGCGCTATAAAATGCATAAGCCCAGATCAAGTATATGTATAAATATGCACGTGATGGTGGCGTATGGGCCCAGGGGGTAAAAGTATAGATATGGTATTTCTCTTGATAATTAATTTGATCCGTCGAGACTTCCCGACAGGGCACATATATTAGAAGACACTCAAAGGTGTATTTTTAATCACTGATACTTTTAATCTACAATACATGTACACAATGCGTATTGACGTGATATAATTATGATGTATAATGAAATTTAATTCATTAAGAGAGAGAGAGAGAGAGAGAGAGAGAGAGAGAATAATGCTTATTTAGGTGTTATGTGATGAATACAAATACAGTGGTTACATATACACCGATAAAACATTTATAAAAAACACCACATAACCTTTATGCGAATGGCAGCTCGGGTTGTATACTCCCAAGGGAGTTAAGAAGGGATGTGAGTGTACATATCCGTTGACCGGGGTAATAAGCGCATTTGAGCAGTTATTCTGGATATATGCGCTATACAAATGTATAATAATAATAATAATAATAATAATTTGAGATGTAGGACACCAATAATTACGTATGCATACGTGTACATATAGACCTACATGTAAACTTACGAAATAAAATTATTTAAAAATGACACACACACACACACACACACACACACACACACACACACACACACACACACACACACACACACACACACAC